>BSBK01007259.1:1007500-1202500 GCA_027943335.1 Chamaecyparis obtusa
GAGACAAGGTGAGACAAAACACTGTTGCATGCACAACACCCTGTCTGGAATGAAAAGAAAGGAAAGTGAAACGTAGAACATAGCAGCTAGGCCTACTTGGGGTAGACTTGGGAAAATAAGTCATATTAGGCCTTTCTGGTTTGTTATTAGGCCTTACAAATGGAAAAGGGGCCCATCTTTTTAACACCCGTTGGTTCTAGCTTCATATGGTAGGAAATATACCTTGGCCAAAGTGCTATCTTGAGCCTTTTTAAGGTCCTTGCCATGCCTTACGAAGGCATTTAAAGCAGAATAGAGTTGACAAAGTTGATGGGTATCTGCTGTTTCTGATCGTCAGGACATTCAATAAGTAGCCATTTGAGTTCATTTAGTGCCAAGGCAAGAGGAAATCAATCTTCAAAGAAGGCCCAACTCCAAGGCAAAAGGAAATCAATCCTCTATTTCAGTTGCAGCTGTATCAGATAATCAATCCTCTATTTCACTTGGAGCTGTATCAGATAATCAAATCAGTTGAACAGGCAAGAGTGATGTTTGTTGAACCCAGTGTTCTCATATGCATGGTTTTGATGATGATATTAGTATACTTACATTAGCTTGTGCGGTTTTAGATTGTTTTTTTGGCTTTTCCATTGAAGCATACCCATTTTTCTACCGATGGCATACTTTTGTTCTTTGAATCTCACTGAATCCAGTGTTCTCATGTGTATGATTTTAATGATGTCATGAGTATATCTATATTAGCTTTGTGGGGTCTTCATCTCTGTTTTTTAAGGATTCTACTCATGGCAAATTTCTATTTTTTGTCATAATTGTGTTTTTTTTGAATTTCATTGGACTAACACATGATATGTTTCTGTTGTGGGTTGCAGAGGGCTTGATCTGCATTTTTACTGAGATCACTTGCATCCATGGAGAAATTACAGCAAGGTGAAGAGTCCATCTCTTCAGTCAACTGCAAATCTGATGCTACTCAAAGGAGTGGCGGAGTTCAAGATCATCTTTCTTTGAGTCCTAAGAAGTTCAAGGAGGCCAGAAGATACAGAGGTGTTAGGAGACGTCCATGGGGTCGTTATGCTGCAGAAATCAGGGATCCTAAGTCCAAAGAAAGAAGATGGCTTGGAACCTTTGACACAGCAGAGGAGGCTGCATATGCCTACGATTTTGCTGCAAGAACCATGAGAGGAAGCAAGGCCAGAACCAATTTTCTCTACATAGATTCAGAGCCCTGTTGCATCTTATCCAAACCCTTTGCAACCTCTGTACCCACTGGTTTCAAAGACCTATTTTTTGCCAAGCCAACAAGGTTACAACAGAATTCTTGGCCTGTTTCCACCCTTAGACCCAGTGCCTGCAACGAGCCTATACTTGGCTCCAGCCTCTTTGGAGACATGAGTGTGAGCAATTACATAAGGTCTTCAATGAATCAGATGGAGAAAAATGGCCCTCTTGGATGTTCCAGCAGCTTTGTCCCCGCTTCTCTTCCTAGAGCTCATATCAGCAGCATTGGAAGCTCATGGCAAAATATTGGCCAGGTCAATTCTAACCCTAACCCTAATCCAAACCCTAACATATCTTCTTCATCTGCACTTGAATTGCCCAATACTGAGGCCTGCTATCAAAGCACAGCCAGTGACTTCACTATCCCATGCTCATTTCCTTGCTGTCAGCCCATCTCTTCCTCACTCACTTCCTTCAACAGGCCTGGTCAGCCAACCTTCAGCAATACCAATCCAGTTCAGTCTACTGTACCCTCAGCACCCACAATGCCAAAACCAGTGGAAAACCAGGGGTTTCTTCCATTCTTAGAAGATCTTGCTTCTGCACCTTCATCTGAAGTTTGCAGTCCAGTATCATCAAATCAAATCCAGAATACCGCAGATGGCTGTTCCTACTCAGATTCAGGCTTGTTGCAGGAGATATTCAGCAGGTTCCTTCCCTCACCCATCTCCCCCATTTCCTCATCAACTGCCTGCAGCCCTGACTATGAAATCAACAATGGCAGCAACTTGGATTATGGTTTTGGTTTTCCACAGGAAATGAGTGCTCAAGATTCAACTGATTTGGATCTTAAGAGGCTTGTAGAAACAGAATATCAGAATTTGTACTTGAATCAGCATTATCATGATCAACTTAATCAGCAGCAGCAGAAGCAAGAGCAAGAACATCAGCTGCATGAGGATTGCCAATATGATATAATCAACAAGCTGATGAACTGCAGTCAATCGACAACTGGTTCATATGAGTATCAATGGCCCAATGATACTGAATTGTACAACCAGCCAGCTATTGGGGACACTCTTCTGCAGGATCTTCTGCAGCAGTCTGCTTTAGAGATGGTTGACATGACCACCTTGCCTCTGTTTCTATGAATATGGTTTAACACTGGCAATTCTTCAATTCTTCAATGCTATGGAATAGAGTCCCATAATGTCACCTCTTCTTTTTCTCTTCATTGGACATGCTAAATCTTATTGTCTCTTTATGTAGCTATATGATACTCACATTTCATAATATTATTGTACTTATTTTGTAGTATCAATTGTGTGAGTTGATTTCCTCATGTTTCAGATCATATTCCATGATTCATATCAGAAAAGAGAAAGCAAGACAAGAGAATAAAATATAATGATTATTGAATGATTCACAATACTTAGATTATAGATCATGCTTAAAGCTCATAGGCATATTCAAATATGCTTTTTTTTTAATAATATATTAGATTACTGTGTTTCAAATGTTCCCAACATATACATTGTAGAAATGTGATTTCTGCAGTCTACTATATTATTGTATATAACTTCTGGTAATCACTGCATGAGTTTGTTTCTGACTTTTTAGATCAAACTACATGATCCGTTATTTGAAAGAAAAGAACAAGATAAGAAAATAAAATAGATTGTGCGCTCTTTTTTCTGATGATAGATCATATAATTTGATCTAAAACATAAAAATAAACTCACAATAATTATCACAAATTATGTACAGTAACTGGTACATTATATTTTAGAACTTACCAACTGAATCTTTTGTAAAAATACAATGAGAACAATTTAAAAATATAATATAAAGGACTCTAGTCTCATGGTGTATTAGTGTTCTTGTTCTTTCAACCAATTCAAACTGTTGGCTGAAAATATTTACAGATTGGGAATCCCAACTTTTGCCTGTGAATTTTGTCTTTGTAAAACAACTTTGGCCGCCATGGTCAGGCCAGTAAGCAAACGATATCTACGAGCGATGACATCTGTAAGTATTATAATATTGCAAATAGGTAAATAGTTTGCCTCTGTACCATGGTGAAGTTGTTAGGCAAAATGAGAAAACAAATCCTTGATTAGTAAATAAATTCTTAAAAATATAATTATTTATTATTGTTGTTTTTATTTAGATTGTGTGATTTTTTATAATATTTTAGACTATACTGTGTGATCTATTAGAATGATAGAAAGTTCATGAAGATAAAAGATAGACTGTTGTAAATGATAGATCAGACTGTATTCTCTGAAATATTGATGCAAAAAGTTATACACATTCTAAACAAGAAACAACAACAAATAAACTCTACATATATTTATAACATTCTAAAAGCTAGTTACTAACAAGTTTAATGATCACTATATTTTTGGTTGGTATTTTTAAATTTGGATTTGTAAAGTTATTTGTTTTAAATTAAATTGATAATATTAAATTTTTGTTAATAATTAACAAATTACTTAATAAATGACAATAAACATATATTTTGGATCTTATAGTTTTGACAATTTTTCTTTGATTCAAAAGGGATCAAAATATAATCTAAAACATAGACCAATTTTCCTAATCTTGTCAATTTGTAAATTTGGTCTCTTATTTCTTAGTATTGATCACCGTGTCAATATTTGAATGTACTCATTTGATGCTTAATCTCTTGTTGGAGTTGAATGTTGAACCCCATAGCTCCCATAAATCATTTTGCACCTAAAACACTAATAACATATAGAGAGAAAGTAAGATTTTGCTATATAACTTGAGAATTGTATTGATGCACAATAATTAATTTCAAATGAAAGTGATTGCAATTACAATGATGAATTGTTATGAAAAGGGAAAAAATAATTATAGATGAAGATTAAACCAGATCATGACAATCATCACCATCCTATAGAGTGAGAGATAAAAAAACACATAACCTAATGCATATAGTGAAATGGTGATCAATGGTAGAAAACCATTCCACACATACATTAGGAATCAAGAGGAGGAAATTCTCACCAAAGTAGGATTAGATCCAACAAATACAACCAAATGAGTAAGGGTACAAGCACGAGATCTAATCCTTAAGGCTAGGATTTTCTTCTCTTTTGATTGTGAGTAAGACACAATTGATTCCTAAATGTAATGAAGAGAGAAATATACATATTTGATCTAATACAAGAGGGATAAGAATTGTGTACCTGGAAATAAAGGGGAGACAATGACTCAAAATGCTAATTTATGAGTTGACAAGCCACAAACAAGCCATGTTTTTCGGATCAGACAACTATGAATATCTGAAATCTGAAATCTGATTTTCTTTGTTTTGTCTTTGGTATAGGTCACTTTTTTTGATCATGTACCAGGTATAGGTCACCCCAAGTCGACCTATACCAATGATGTCAAAACCAGATTCTAAAAACTGGGTTCCAGAGCTTTGAGACTTCTCTATCAGATTCTACAACTTGCACTATCACTATCTTTTGGGTATAGGTCAAACTTTACGAACTATATCCAAAACCGTTAGAGTCTAAAATAAAAGGTGGATCCAAAACAATCTCCTAAATGGGAATCCAGATCTGTACTTGAAACTAGGCTTTCGAAATCTTTAGATCTGAAAAGTGTGTGCATGGGTGGCTACATAGGAGTTTGCCTTAGTCAACCCCCTATTTTTGTGATTTCCACCTCCATGGATAACCGTTAAAAAAAAGTAGAGTATGTGATAGTGCTAGTATATCTAGATTGTGTGTCTAGATTGCAAAGAAGCTAATAATGTAATGCTAAGATCAAACCCTAAGAGTAAAATCCTAGCATGTAAATGTGATCAAAATGTGCAAATATGAAGCAACAAGATATAGATCTGAAAATAACAAGGACATCATACCAAGCCCCCAAGGGCCAAAGTATTCCTAGCCATCCTCACAATCCAATTGAAACTCCATGATGTCTTTGAATGCTTGATTGAGAATGCTTGAATGTAATGATCAATCCTTTGCTTCAAATGGATAACTTTCAAGAATAGAGCAAATGAATGGATTTTATCACAAAATAAAGCAAATGAATGGATTTTATACAAATTTTGAGCTTCAAATTTTTGAAGGATGACATCACAAAGTATGAAGGAATGATGATACTTTGTATCAGGATCGAAACCTCAAAATAAACCCTCATGGGTATAGGTTGACTTGAGACGACCTATACCTAGTATAGGTCACCCCAGGTCGACCTATACCCAGAGAGCACTATTTTCAAGATTAAGGTATGGGGAGAAAAATATGTTGAAGTGACTTGGGGTGGTATAGAAAGATAAATGCAAGAATTAATTAAAAAGACATCCATATATTGAATTTGTCAAGATACGACCTAGGGGAGAAATGAATTTTTTGATTGGAGGAAAAATAGAGGAGGATGCATAGAAATTAAGTCCCACCTTGATTTTTGCACAAGTTTGAGAAGGAAAAAGTAGAGGAGGATGTTTTGAATTTGAATCCTACCTCAACTTTTGCACAAATGAGAGAGGAAAATTAGTGGATCTACATTGAATGTGGATCAAATGCAAATGTATAATGCAAATATACTAAAGAGGGTGCTAAACAACCACTAAATTGTAGAGCACATAGGTGCTTACAATTTAAGACGATACACCTAATCATAAAAAACACTCCTAAATTTAACTTAAGTGCAATAAAGTAAAAGGGGACCAAATAAATTGATGACTAATTACTTAATATTATTTATATAGAATCAAAGTATATTATACTGATTAGGAGCTACTAACAAGTAGCTAAAAAAAAACCTGTCATAAGTACACTATCAATAGAAGGCTGAAACAAACATTCATTTCAAAACCATAGTCACATCAGATTAATTAAATATTAGGTAACTACTTATTTAAGCTAACACCTTTTACATCACTTTCTTTAATAAGATCAATGCCTATCAAGTATATCTCAATAAGTTTGTGCTTCTTTTTTGATTAAGGGTAAAATAGGTTTTGAGGGGACCCAAAACCCTATTTATAGAATGGTTCCATAAGAATACTCACAACCAACAAACAACCAACAACCAACAACCAACAACCAACAAAAATGTAGAAATACACAAGCAATTAGAAAACCTATATGATCTACCAAGAGAACAAGACATAGAACTAATTGAGGTTTTTGAGTGCCTCCACAACCCCAATATCCTATTGATCTATGTTCTAATACATGTTTTTCATCCCTTTCAAATCATTTTAGCTTGCTTTTAGACTTCTTTAAGCTTCCCCAAATTCAAGAATACATGCCCTTCCCAATAGTATCCTAATGAACCATATTAATGCTCTATAAATCCATGTAGGCATTGTTAGAAGATTTAGAAGCCTACAAATTCTACCACTTATCAACAAGACACTTAATACTCTCAACACTATAGTGAATGACTTGAAAGATTATATTAGTCAAATTAACCAAATTGTCATTCACTTTTTTCATCTTTTCCTCAAGCCCAACAATTTTCTCTTCATAGTTTGGTATCAAGATATTGGCATCTTTAGCAACATTTTCTAGAATCACCAATTTTTTTTGTCATCCTCCTCATACCTAGAGTTACCTTGTCTATTTTGGAAATATACAATGTTACTCTACATGGATTAGATTCTATTGTTGATTCAATTGATCTCTAAAAAAACCACTTCAAGACATTCTAAATTGATCAACATCCACATCCCTAGCCACCCCGAGTAGGTCCTTCAGATCTACTCTATCTAAATTCAGGTAAGGGATATCAATCTATAAGTGCCTTGGTAAAGGAGAGAAAGCCTCTAAATATCCTCACTAGTTCTAGGAGGAGAGGAAGGGGTAGAGGAAGACCCCAAAAAATATTTACCAAAGGTTTCCCAATGCTTCAAGTTGGAGTTATTTTCAACATCACCCCCTGAGTTACACTTCCCCATTGAATGTTCACCCATCAAGTCAAACTCTTTGACTTTGGCACAAAAACATTATCCCTCTTCTTTTTTTCCTCTTACCCTTCTTGTCCAACAAAGGGGATATGTCCATGTCGGGGAAATCAAACTCTTTCTCCTAAGTTCTCCACTCCTCATCCTCCAACTCATCATTACTTGTTTAAGTATCCATTTCATCCCTTGTTTCAGATCCTAACTCCTCAACATCAACCAGAGGAAGGAAGCTACCCTTTTGAATCCAACTAGCATTAGAAGAAGAGGGAAGGGCCTTAACATTTTTCAAGATAAGGGAGTGTAATACTATGAATTTGCACCGTGGTGTAATTTTCCATTGCATTAATGTCCCTACCTTAGTCTAAGATATGAAATTCCACATCATTCATTCGCATCCACTCATCCCGCTTTGTCATTTCCCACTTCTAATATCAACTACATGACCTAATGACTTAGGATGCATACACATCACGATGATGTTCACATGACACACACTCATCTATGAATCTGTATACATGTAGAGTGTCATTGAAGTGTTAAAAACTACCATTTTACAGATGTAACACTTGACTCCCTAACTAATTGAAGCTTAGATTTGATTTCTTCTATTATAACCTTCATTTTAAACATTCATTGGGGTCTCTTCATGATTCTTCATATTTTGGACACACTTCTACAGTCTCTCTACATATATTTCTACATTTTTTTTCTCTGATTTTGGTCGACACAACTATCTCACCTCGTGTTGGACATCCATTGATCATCCTCACTTTCATCTTGTCAAAATTTGCTTTTTATTGGTGAAGGGGAGTCATTTACACTATATCTTTTTTTGCCTTTGATAACATATCTTGATCTTGATCTATTCATATTATTGTTTGTCTATTTTATCAATTTGGTTATTTATCACCATTTCTATCACGTCTATTTAGCTGATGTGGAGGTGGAAATAAAAAAAGTAGGGTTTGATTGAGGCAGGTCTCCAAAAAACCACCCCAATGTTTTTAGTGTCTTCGTGTGTGTAGGTTTATGGAGAAACACACATGGATTATTGATTTCATCAATTCTTAGTTTTAGTGTGATCTTCTTTCTCTTCTTCAGACTTTCATAGCATAGTTATACTTTTCTTCGTATTTTGTTGTTATATTTAGTTTCTAGTTAATTTTATTCTATTATTCTTGTTATTCTATAATTTCCTTGTTTTTGGATCCATTCTTTGCATTCTGTCCATATGGGACGAATGCACATCATGCATTCATTCTACATCCACATTGTTGTCCTCAACCCATACTAGTCTTTTGGGAAGTGAGCTTGCAAAGTTTAGTGTTTGGTCTTTGTAATGTGCTTTTTTGGTTTTTCTAATTAGAATATTTTTTTCAAAGGTGTCTTGTTTGACCCTTCATGATAGGTTGACCTTATCATGGAGGAGGTCATATTTGTCAACACCTAAATCATGCAAAATATGATGAATGTACCACTAGCATCAGGACACATGATGGGTTGCCACTTTTCCCCTTAGGTTCCACCACCTCGATGGTCTAGGTAGGACCTAAGGAAGTCTTTTCTATATTTGTCACGTGATCCTTGAATCATACCTCATTAGGATCAAGGACATAACTCACACGGTCCAAGATATTGGATATTGTTTCTTGATCTCCCATAGGGGATTTTCTCTTGATAATTTTTGACCTACTTTTATAAGGCCCTTGAATCAGCAACATGATGTGTCATTCCTCACTTATCAATAGCATAAGGATAGATAACTAAACTCTAAATTTTTAGTGGCTATTCTTGGTCCTCTTGCCCAACCATCTCATGAGGCTCAACATGATTCATCCTCTATTCCTTCTTCATTTGGGGGCTTAGAGTAAGAGTGTGCCCCAAAAAATGTCTCCTTGTCTACCTCAGGTCTTGTAGTCTATAATGATGCCTCTTGTACTTGTGTTTTCACCTAGTGCGAACAAAGGAAAGACACCTATGTTTCCAAAGTCAATGGTGCGTATGCCTTTACCCATTCCCATCATCATGGACATACCTTGTCTTGTCATTTATGGTAAGGGTAAGAAGTCTCCCAAGATTGCACCATCTCCCTTGGTACCTACCCCTTAGCCTCCTAGGACATCCTTAGTTCCTCCTACCACCCATAGGGTGAAAAGGGGAAGGACACCCTTGACTAAGCCGGTAGCATCCCTATGTTAGTGTTACCTCCTTGTCCATTAGTGGAGCCCTCTTCTTTGTTGATAATGACATTAATGACCTCTCCTATAGAATAGGATGCCACTCAACCCTCACATGCTTCTTATCTTGGTCTGCATCTATGTTAGAAATAGCTTGCACATGAGGATAAGTGTTACCATCAAAAAAGGGCCTTGGAATGTGAGACCATTGAGAGGGTGGAGAAAAAATATTTTAAGCCCATGTTTTTTAATTTTACCTCCGCATCAAGTCCTTCTCCTGCCTCTATCTCAGTTGCTCCATCCTTCTATCCTATAACTTCCTGTCTTGCTTCCCCCTACACCAGGAATGACCATTAGACCTCACACCAAGTAGCCTATCCAAGTTTTCATCTCTCTATAACAAGAGATGATTCTCATCACATTCTTAGGTGGCATCCAACATAGCGATGTCCACTCAACCTATGCTAACTGCATTTCATGACTACCATGGTAGCTTCCATAATTTCCTCGAGTAAACTATAGTGGATCAAATGGATTCATCACCATCCTTTAAGAGGAATTTCAAGAAGGGCCCTATGTCAGAGTTCCATCATCGGGAGTCTACTTCAATAGATCCTCTTATTATCTCGGTCCTTGCAGTGGAGAAAGATCTAGCTTCTCTTGAGTTTGTCTTCAACCATTTCATAGAGGTTAGCTAGGGGTTTTCTACATCTATACCTTAATATGCATTTCCTATGAGTTATGAGGCTTTCCTATTTTACTTGCTTGAGGAAATTCCAGTGTTGAAAATGATCTTTACATGATCCGTCTCACTTTTCTTAGTGGAGTTGTTGGATGAGAATGTCAAAGTTTCCTAATCCTTGGTTCTAGATATTGGTGTGGTGCATGGAGTCATTGTGGTTGTTCCATTATAATTTTGACATCCCTCCCCATATGATAAAGATTGGGAGGATGATGATTTATAGGTGGACTACTAGTGAACATAGCACCTACTTCTACATCTTTATATTAGGGTGTGTTTTCTTATGCTCCCTAGTGCTTATTTTTAAGTGTTGTTCCCTTCCTGGAGGATCCTTGTACTTCATTAGTACTTGGAAATAGGAGGTAGCTATCATGCACCATAGTCTATGTGTTTTCTTTTTCTTCTATTTGTTATATCTTGATTTTTAATGTTTGGAGATGATGTAAAGTGTTGAGGGCATTTAGGTTACTCTTCCATGTTGACCCAAATTTTTTATTTTTCTTCATGTACTATTATTTAGATCAAATACATGGTTGGTAATACTGAAATATTCACTAAGAGGATGTATATCAATCTTCTAGGTTTTGACACTAATCCATTGGATCCACCTACCTTTGTGCAAATGTTGCGAAGATCATGTATCACCTATTGTGGGGTTATATTCTAGGACAATATCTTGTATGTTGACAAGATACAATATCTTTTGTCTCCTTTGAATGTCTCATATTCCTCTTTGAGAATCATGGTCCATTCTAGGGGGGTTTCCATATCTACATTCTTTGATTGTCTTATTATATAACTCATTATGTTGTCTCTACATCATAATTTTTTGTTGCATTTTTTTTTGATCTTGATGTCTACCTTTGTGGTGGCTAATCCAATATCTCATAAAAAATCACCCTATTGTATGCCTATCCTTTCCTATGCATACAGGTGTGATGCAATTTTTCCTAGATCACATGCCTATCTAGCTTTCACTACACATGGCGGTGCATGTCTAAGAAACACTTGTTGGAAATTTGGCTGAAGTGAGTACATAGATGTTGTCATTATGGAAACATATGATCCACATGAAGATCACATAGGTCTGAGAGCAAGTATAGCAGAGTGCATTGCAAATTTGTCTAAGTGTAAGACAGTGTTTTCACCAGTGCACCAGGACACAGTTTTTGTTTGCGACGTTGATTGGAGTAAGTTCAGTGCTTGTGAACTTGAACATAGACTCTATAATGACTAATGGTGACCCATCTTAGAGCACAAGTTAGTACGACATGTATGGAATTAGTTATGATAGTTTTACCAAAGACAGTGTTAAAGCCGATAGGATAAAACTTGAAGGCAGAATTGGTAAAGAGTTAAGGGATTATTTTGTTCATCAAAATAATGACTTAACAATATAAAGGGATGACATCCTAGATTTTAACTCTTGGATACAGATATATGGAAGCTAACCATGTAAAGTTATTATCCTTAATAACTTGTATATATGTAATATGTAATTGTAGGAAGAAGAGAGACATGTGGTAATATTGTAATGATATGATGCGAATGTAAGAGCAGCGAAAAGATATTGATGCAAGTAGCATAAGGTTATATACCTTAATCCAATTTTGTAATAAGTATACATTGTACATTACTTGTTTGGGCAGTGGGCTCATTTGGTAATCAGATTTTGTATTGACAACTCCTAACAGGGTTGAGGCTTCTAACAAGGCCTATAGTCCCTTAATCAGGATTGATACACTATATGCTTGTAATAGACTCCTAATAGGGTCAACATCCTTAACAAGATGCTTTTGATTAGTGGATCTTTGTGGGTACCATCCCCACCAGGGTTTTCCCTTGGCTAGGGTTTCCTCGAGAACATATCATGTGTTATGAGTTCTTTATTTCCATTGCTATGCATATTATTTAGCTTCTTATGTTATGCATGTATAAAGATAATCTGTTATATCCATAATTGGGAAAAAGATAAAGTTTGTAGAATACTGATTCACCCCCCCTCTTAGTATTCCCTATTTTTAACAATTCGTATCAGAGCTTAGTTACTTGGAGAAGAATCATTCAAAGAAAGCCTAGCAGCTTGAGTAAGATCTCTATGGATATGGATCAACTACAAAAAAATCTTGAAGAAGCTCTTGAATAGATTGATATGCTTACTGATGAAAGAAACACTCTAAAAAGGAAATATGATGATGAAAAGAATCTTATTGAGAAACTGGAAAACAAGATAGAAGATCTGAAATCTGAAAAGGAATCCAAAATTCTTATTGAAGATTGTGATGAAAATTTAGAAAAGGAAAATGTGATCCTTAAGCATGAAATAAGGATAGAAAATTTGAAGTTTAGTTTGAAAGATGGAAATGACAAAAATGAAGCAAATCTAAGATTTGAGAATGAAAGGTTGAAGATTGAGAATGAAGAATTAAAATCTAAACTTGGCAAAGTAACATCTGAATTTGAGAAAGTAAATTTTTAGCATGCAGAACTTGAGAAATACAATAAGATTGTGAAAGGTGAATTGACTCAATCCAAACAACAACTTGAAAGACTATATTAAAATAGTGAGAAGATCGATGAACAAGTATCTTATGGAAAACCATCCTATGATAAGACTGGACTTGGATTTAATATATTCAGAACAAATGATGAAAGCAAGGAACCAGATCTGAAAGAATCTGAAAGCATAGATAAGAAGAAGTCAGATGAGATCAACAAATCTAATGACACAGCTAAAGGAGAAGAACCACCTAAAGAAGAAGAACCACGGAACCAAGAAGAATCACCCAAAGGTATGCAAAGAGAATTCAAAGGTAGATGTTTTGGTTGTAATACTATTGGTCACATGAAGAGAGATTGCACATGTAAACAATTTAAACCTCTTAATGGTTATTGTTATAATTGTCATGGTTTTTTACATAGAGCTATTGAATGTAGAAGACCTAAAGTTATTGAGAGTAATTATGGTAGTAGAATGCTTAGGAATACTAACAATGTAGATAAGAGACCTATTGAAGATATGCACATAAGAAATGAAGTAGTATGTTATAGATGCAACAAGATTGGACACATTGCTAGAAACTGCAGATCACAAATCAATCAGCAAGGACCAAGATATGGGAACAATGGAATTGTTTGTTAGATATGTAACAAGATCGGACATACAACAAGGTTTTGTAGAATGAACAATGAAGTTTTTCATGCTAACCCTAACCCTAGAAATCATGCAAGAAGAAATGAAGATGCAGGTAACAGACAGAAAGGTTGCTGTAGTAATGCAGATGAAGTGAAGTTTGTTAAAGGCACAAATCAAGGAGACATATTCAACATTGAAAGTAATCAGGAAGGTGAAGTATCAATTGGTAAGAATGAATCCTTACCTGACCTATCTGTAAGCACTTAATTTATGAAAATTGCAGTAGATTAGGAACTTAGAATTAGTGTAGAAGTAGATTTTCAATGAATTAAGTCTTGCATAGTTAATGTAAGATAGTTTATGATGTACTAATGCTATGGTTAAGAGCGCAAAAGAAAATATTATGTTTTGCGAGATCGCAAGAAGTTTTAAGTTTTGCAGGATAGCAGAAACAGCTTTTTGGAAAGAAGCGGAAAAAGAATTGAATGTGATGTTAGATCTAAGTAAGATTGAAGTAATAAAAGGTTATGATCAATGTTATTTTATTATCAAAGTGAATTGAAGTGTTTAGGAGAGCAAAGAACATAGATTTGAAGCATTTTGTAGTGATTTGGTGAAAGATTTGAGCACTGAATCTATGAAAGCCCTAAAATCATGAACTTGAGATGATTGGCATGATGGACAAACTGCTATGGAAAGGATAAATAAAGTATATTTGAGACATGTTATTGACAAAGTAAATGGGAGTGCTATGTTAGTAATGAAGACATTTTAGAACATGGTAACTAGCAGATCAAGAATTCCATAGTCACTTGTGAAGAAGTATAAAAATGATATATGTTTCATGGTTGACATTGACTTTACCTATATTGAAGTAGTGGAACCTAGAATTGAGTTCATAGACCCTCTTAGCTATGAGATATCTGAGGCTGAAACAAAAGAATATGTTGGCAGATTACTTAAATGTAAATTGGACACTCAGTGCAGCAGATTTGGAACTTTTGAAGAGAACTTCAACCCGGCAAAAGCTATAATTGAAGAGAAGCAATCTAAGAAGAGATTTGACAACACTATCAGGAGAATACTGAAAGATACAAGAATGTCTAAACAAGAATTCTTAATAGCAAAATAGACACCAACAACAATCAGGGATATTGGACAGAAAGAAGTCTTTATTGTACCACCCTTGTCATCCAG
Source organism: Chamaecyparis obtusa (assembly GCA_027943335.1). Classification (NCBI taxonomy): domain Eukaryota; kingdom Viridiplantae; phylum Streptophyta; class Pinopsida; order Cupressales; family Cupressaceae; genus Chamaecyparis; species Chamaecyparis obtusa. The sequence continues at coordinate 1,021,927 of BSBK01007259.1, forward strand.
TGCAGTACAGCAAGAACCTACACAAGTCAAGGTGAAAGTTGAGGAACCAAAAAAGGAACAAGTAACAACTAGATCCACTTCCTCCACAGCTAGCAAGAGAATGAAAGAAATTGCTACTAGACTAGGAAAGAGATAGAAGACTTTAGTTCAACTAGTACCAAGAGAAATTGCTGAAATAAAAGATGATGACACTACTTTGGTTAAGAAGAAAGCTTGGAAACCTAAAGTTGAAAAGCTTAATGAGCAGATTATTGAAAATGGAGACTTTACCAGAATGACGAAGTACTACAGTCTTTATGATTATTCAGACAGACTTAATTTGGAGAATGCTATTGTGAAGCATATGATTTTGGAAGACAAGAAATTGGATTCTATTCAAGGTCAAATACCTGATGAGTTGTATACCGAACTACTAAATAGAAAGTAGAGAGCAATTGAAGAAGACACTAATATCAGAAAGAATCTTGTGAAGAAGATTTGTGATGTGAGAGATGATGAACACTTGGAGAAAATATTAAAGGCCTTAAGCACCCATTTGAGAACCAAAAGGAGAACCATTTTGATTATGGGAGGCAGATATGAAGAAGTTAATTCAAATACAGAGCAAGCAATAATCAAGGTCATGGTAGAAAATGTTGGAGAGCCATCAGTTGCAGTAGAGCAAGCAGTTGAAGTTGAACAAGAGGATATTCCTTCTCCTTCAGCTATTAACATTGAAGATGAAACTATGAATATAGAAGGTACTAAGGTCACCTTGGATACTGATGACAATGTATTCAATAACTTAGCAAACATTGTTGACAATTTGGCTCTTGATGAACCGGATAGAACTCAAGAAGCAGAGCAGACTCAATCTATCAGTGAAGAACCTAAGGAGATTAAGATTCAAGAACCCATTCCTACCACAGAAGACATCAGTCTTACTCCTGAGACTAGAAAGAAGAAAGAAATTGGATCTTTGTTTGAAGATTTAGGAAATGAAGTTGATGATGATGATCAATTGGAACTGATCACTTCTTTGAATAAAATCATTGGCAAGAACAAGAAAGTAAAGAATCTTGAAGGGAGTCTGAAGGACCTTACTAAGAAGTTACAAAGTATTGCAACTACACAAATCATAGAGGCAGACCCTTTGGAGAAAGATAAGAAGGTAATGAGCACTTTTGACAATGAATTCACTAACCTATCTGATATTGAAAAAGTGAGAGCTCAAGTAGCTTATGAAGCTGAAATGCTTTTGAACATCAGTCAGAATATCAGAAATGATATTAGCAATCTTGATATTTGTATCAAGAACTTGAGGAAACATTTGGAGACAGGAAAATCATTGTACATACAATGTACAAAACTAGAGATTTTGATAGCAGAAGAGGAACAAAAGATCAAGTTGAAGGAAGCTAAGATTCAGAATGAATGTAACCTTCTTTCTAGACCTAATGTGAAGGTATGTGATGCTGAAAAAAAAGTTTGAAAGCTCTATGATGAAATAAGAATATTGCAAGATGAGAGGAACAAAAAAATGAGGAGACTCACTCTTTTGAGAGAACACATCTCTATGAGGTTGAGTGTCATTGAAGAGCAGTTAGAATAATGTCTTATAGCTAAGACATCCTTTCAAAAATTCAAATTTGACAACCTCCAAGCTTGTCAAATAGAAGCTTATGGACTGAGCACATTACTCAATGTGGCAGATTCCATCAAGAATTCATGGGAAAAGGAGATAGAAGCTATGAAAGCTGATTTTGCAAATTGTGTTGCAAGCCTACCCACTTTGCAATAAGAAAATGAAGGTATAATCTTTTTGGGATACAATTTTGGTAATCCTCCCTACCTTATTTTGTCATTGTTGTCAAAGGGGGAGAGATATTAGAGCAAAAAATTGATATATTTGATAAGGATTGACACTCTTAGGGGGATCATTGTATTAGAATTTATATTTTGAGGAGTTATAAGGATAGTATACATATTCTATACTATGCCCACAATTTTGATACAATTTTGAGATTTTGACTTGTACACTTAGCCAATTTTCTCATATGTTGCCACCAATGACAAAGGGGGAGATTGTTGGCAATTTGGATGAAGTGAGTACATAGATGTTATCATTATGGAAACATATGATCCACATGAAGATCATACAGGTCTAAGAGCAAGTATAGTAGAGCGCATTGCAAATTTGTCTAAGTGAAAGACAACGTTTTCACTAGTGCACCAGGACACAATTTTTGTTTGCGATGTTGACTGGAGTAAGTTCAATGCTTGCACACTCAAAAATAGACTTTATGATGACTAATGATGACCCATCTTAGAGTGAAAATCAGTATGAAATGTATAGAATTAATTATGACAATTTTACCGAAGATAGTGTTAAAGCCGACAGGACAAAACTTGAAGGCAGAATTGGTAAAGACTTAAGGGATTATTTTGTTTATCAAAATAATGAATTAACAATATAAAGGGATGACATCCTAGATGTTAAATCTTGGATAAAGATATATGGAAGCCAACCATGTAAAGTTATTATCCTTAATAACTTGTATATATGTAATATGTAATTGTAAGAAGAAGAGAGACATGTGGTAATATTGTAATGATATGATGCAAATGTAAGAGCAAAGAAAAGATATTGATGCAAGCAGCATAAGGTTATATACCTTAATCCATTTTTGTAATAAGTATACATTGTACATTACTTGTTTGGGCAGTGGGCTCATCTGGTAATCAGATTTTGTATTGACAACTCCTAACAGGGTTGAGGCTTCTAACAAGGCCTATAGTCCCTTAATCAGGACTGATACACTATATACTTGTAATAAACTCCTAACAGGGTCAACATCCTTAACATGATACTTTTGATTAGTGGATCTTTGTGGGTACCATCCCCACCGGGGTTTTCCCTTGGCCAGGGTTTCCTCGAGAACATATCATGTGTTATGAGTTCTTTATTTCCATTGCTATGCATATTGTTTAGCTTCTTATGTTATGCATGTATAAAGATAATCTATTATATCTATAATTGGGAAAAAGATAAAGTTTGTAGAATACTGATTCACCCCCCCTCTTATTATTCCCTATTTCTAACAACACTCTCACATGCCTATCTAGAATTTTCCATGCATGTCTGCACACCATCTAAAGCTTTCCTATTATATTCCTATCTAGTTTTTTCTACACATATTGACACACTATAAAAATCTCCCTATCTTATGACTACCTAACATAACACAACTTGCCACCCATAGTAGCATACCATCGATGGTCTTTGTCTACAGGTTGTCTTCATCATTTAACATGCTTGTCTGCAACTTGCATGCTGTATGCAACTCATAAATGGTTTAGGGTTTGCTAACTGAGGGACAAACCTATCTAAATGAAGTCCCCATATGTAAGTCAAATAAGTTTTCTTTAGATCACACATTTCTAATCATGATATGCTTGCTAAGGTGGTAGAAAAATATTGTCTCAAATTTTCACCTCGGTGTAATTTTCCATTACATAACACCCCTACCTTAGCCTAAGACATGAAATTATACATCCTTCCTCTATATCCACTCAGCCCACTTTATCATTTCCTACTTTGAATCTCATCTAAAAATCTTGACGTCTCAAGACATGTGCATGCCATGGAGATGTTTGTACAACACTCACTTGTTTGCAAATTTGTAGGCGTGCAGAGTGTTGTCAAAGCATTACAAACTTCCACCTTGTAGATGTAACACTTGAATCAACTGATGCCTAAAATTGAGTTGTTCCATTATAAACTTCATTTTGAACATTCATTGGGGTTTCTTAACGCTTCTTCATATTTTGGACATACTTCTACAATCTCTCTACATATATTTCTATATTTTGTTGCTTGCATTTTAGTCTACATAGCCATCTCATCTTGTGTTGGGCATCAATTGATCATCCCCACTTTCATCTTGTTGAGCATTTCTTTATAGTGGTGAAGCGAGAGGAACAATGCAACAACTTGGGAGTATATATGAGGAGATGGATAACTATAGGTATGAGAAATAGATGGAGGAAGCCAATGAGATGATTGAAGAGTTGAAGAACATGCTAAGAGTTTCATTAGAAAAAAGAAAAGAATTGTCTGAAAAACTAAAAATTAGCTTGGATAAGATTGATGAACTATTTGAAGGAAGTGTTAACTTTGAGGAAGCGGATGCAATAATAAAAGAACTAATGGAAAAGAACAAGATCTTGATTGAAGAAGTAACCAAGATGAGAAGAGAACAAGAAAGTCAAGCCATAAGGATGTGTGAAGTACTTGAAGGCATGAGAATGGTTGAAGATGCAAAAAGGATTAATGAAACTACAAAGAAGAATGCTAAAGAACTAATAAGAGAAAAGGATTCTATACTTAAAAGGATGACACATGAGAACCATGCACTGAATGAACAACTAAGTGACAACAATAATGAAAACATGAAAATGAGCACTAAAAATGAAAGACAAAGGAAAGAGAATGAACAATTGAAAATGGATCTGAAGATTGCAAGAGAAGAAAATGAGAAGCTAAACCAAGACAGTGAAGGAATGCAAAAGATTGAGGAAAAATTGAGAAGACAAAGGAGACCCAATGAACAAACTGGTCTAGGTTATACATGATAGGGAACATTTGAAGTTGGCAAGTCATCAAATTCTAAATCTGAGAAACCACATGCAGATCAATAGGTAGAAACAAGTAATTATAGAAAGAAACCTCATAGACCTACTTGTTACGAATGTGGAAATCTTGAACAAACTGCTAATGTATGTAGAAGAAAACCAATGAATGTTCCAAGAACAACCCGCTTTGATGGTTATTGTCATAACTACAATAAGTATGGTCATCAAGATTATGAGTGTAGATCAAGACCCAATAGTAGATCATCTGAATGGAGTTTCAATGGATACTATTACACATACAACAAATTTGAACACAAAGTAGAACATTGCAGATTAAGGCCACCACCACCAAGTCTTCCTAACAAACTGGTGAGTTTTCTAAGAAGAGAAGGTAATGTGAATGTCACATGCTCTATTTGTGGAAACTATGGACACCTGGCTATGAATTTATGATTAAGGAATCTTAGAGGTAACACTAGAACTTGGAGGACAAAAGGTCTAGCTTATTTCTATTATCATAGAATTGGACATCTAGCAAGAGATTGTAGGTATAGGAGCCGGTCACAAAGCAATGAATAAAGGAGAGATACCAAGATTGCTAATCCTGAAGAAATCATGAAGTAGATGAAGAAAAAAATGGATTAGGAAAGGTGAACTCAATTCTTCTGAATTTACGGAGAGCTCCACAACATTAGTAAGTGTGGTGAATTCATCAACAAAATAAGCCCGTTTTGGCTTAGGGAGAGCAACTAAGGTCAGATCAATCTGAAATCCCCTAGAAGAATGAGAGGTAAGATTTATTTGCATAATGATATGCATTGATGTGAATTTTGATATATTACAATAAACTGAGTCGTTAAATGCATTTGGTCATCACTGATTTTATCATTTGCAAAATTTATGTACTAATGCTACTTTTAGCATTAACTGGTGAAAGGTGAAATCGGTAAAAACATGGTATCGATGAACTACATTAAATGTTTATACCTAACTAGCCGTTAGAGCTCTTTGTCAATATAATCACGTAAAGTCACTTGACACTTTGCAATTTGGTGAAATTACTTGAGATCTTCTAAGTGAAATTAGGAACAAATACTAAGTGTAATCTAAGTTGAAGAAGTTGAGATTTGTGATCGAATCGAGAATTTGAAGAAACCCTAGCTATCAGTTGAAGATGAGTAGTGTGAGCTTTACCCTATCAAGAAACTACTAGTGCAATCATGTTAATCATCATGGATAGCAGTGCAATGAAACCTAAATTGATTGAAATTACTGAGAAAGTGCAACCAAAGTACAAGTTGCATCCAATGAAAGCCTCCAAGGTTGATAAAGCTGGAACACTATCTTCCCTACCTCTGTAATTATTGTTAGTGAAATATATCATGATGTTCATCCATTGTAAGATTGAGGAGATATGAAATGATCAAATCATGAAGGAATACGACAATATGTGTTTTGATGGAGTACTGAAGGGCAAATTCAAACACTTGGAAACCAAGGGTTTAATGCATTGTGTGCATATGTCGATGGTGTTCAACATAGAATGGATACAATATGTTTTGAGAAGAGTCCATGACCAATTCCTTTAGTTGGATAGACTTGTTAAAATCACAATGGAAATGATCCATATGGTCACAGGATTCATGACCGATGGAGAACCTTGCTCACTAAGGAAATTCGTAGCAAGAGAAGTATCGTGATTGAAAAAATCAAAATAGGATCATAGAGCGATGATGGTAACTAACATTGAATACCCAAAGGTCAGATTCACATCAATGATAATAGGATACACAGTGTATCAATCTAGAAAATTGAACAGTATACCGAGTGGTGCAATTCATGCAACATACACAATTGTGAAGGAAGGAACAAAATATGACCTAGTTGATATAATGCGAAGTCATCTGTTTGCAAATTTGTAAAGAATTCAAAAGGATAAAAAGAAATCACTAAAGTATAGCTCACTCCTGATATGTTTATTCTTCTATGTGAAAAATTTATTTCCCGGTAAAGGTCATTTGACTTGGAAAATTGATAGGCCTTCTATCTATCAAATGAATAAACTTACATTAAGGAATTAGGAGATAAATTCAATAATAAAATGTGGGGATACTTTAAAGAATTTCAAGATAGAATACATAAGAGGCTTAGGATCCCAACACATGTAGTAGAAATCTATAAGGACAGTTTGTTTCATGGTTGATACTGATGCTTGTATCATCCAAGGAGTAGACCCTAGAAATTCATGGGTACCTCCTATGGGATATGAAGTGGGTGAGAATCTATTAGTGCTACATGTAGATTCAATGGTATCAAAACCATTAGACTGGTCAACACCTAGGTTTGGAGCTTATGAAGAAGCCTATGCAAGGATACAGTTAGAACTGAAGAAACCTATAATTGAGAGGAAAATAAGGAAAATGATTAGTAACCTTGAGAATAAAATTTTCACAGTTGAAGGTAGTAGTACAAAGGGAGAGTCACATAAAATACTTGAGATATATTCCAAGAAGAAAGAAAAACTAGTGACAAAGAAATCCTTACCCTCTATCTCAGATGTAGGAGAAGAAGTACAAGTACTAGTAAAACCTACCCCCAAAACATATAAAAGGAGAAAAACTAAGAAAGAAGTAGATGATGAGAGAATTAATTTTGATAAAGAAATCTCTCAACTAGCCAAGAAGGGTATTAATTATAGGGTAATACCCGTAGTTGAAGAAATGGCTAAAGGAATAGTTGAACATGGAAGAATTAGGATTATTAGTGAGCAAAAATTCAAAGTTATGATTGAGGAACATAAGAAATTATTAGAAGATGCTATTATTGAACATCTACATATATTTCATAGAGTGCCAATTGAGCTATGAACCCATATTCCTGAGGAATTATATCAGAAGGTTGATGCAAGATGGAAATATGCCTTGCAAATAGACTGGGAGATCAGAGAAAGAGATGTTGTAATAACTGTTCCTAATATCTCCACATCAGAAATTGATGAAGATCTAAAGGAAAACATCAAGAAATTTAGGATAAGAGGTAGAGCAGCCAGAATCTTGGTAAACAAATTATAAGAAGTGGAGACTGAGGCAATTGAGATATGGAAGCAAATTTTTAATATTGATCAAAAGGGACAAGAGGACATAAATGTGAGTACACAATAGGTGGATGAAACCTTTACCTTTAATCAATTGATTGGAAATGTTATGTCAAGTATAATAGGTTATATTGAAGAAATTGAAAGGATTGGCTTGAAAGAGAACACCATAGATGAAGTTATCATTGAGGACATCACAGAAAAACCACCCACTCCTGATGATACTTTGGACATTGGTGATTTATCATCCATGTAAAGTTTTCTGGATACCACTCTAATGGATGTGGATACAAATGTGGCCAGTATACCTGTGGTAGTAGAAGACAGGGTAGATAACACAAAACTGGAGGTAAATCCAAGTGTGGTGAATCCAATAAAGGATGAGGATCTTTCCACCTCTCAAATTACTCCTACTATACATCAATATGCTGACAATCCAACTGTGGAGAAGGCATAAAGAAGGAAAGTGAACAAAGGACTGCTGGAGTGTAGAATATGATTAGGGACAAAGTAGAGTCCCAACACTCAGATACACCAAGTGTCTCTCAATATGAAATTCAAACTGGTGAGAAATCAATTGAAAAGAAGAAGAGTAAGAGAGTAGATGAAGAGGAAGAAGAAGAGTCCAAAGATGAGATAGTGATTCCAACCATTTATATCACTAAAATTAATCCTAAGGAGCTAAGGAGGTATCTAGAGCAACTTATTCTTAGAGAATAGAGAGATAGAAAAACAAAAGAAAAGGAAGGGAAAAGTTTTGAGAAAGGCTAGAGATAATCTATATGACATAGTCCTCCACCTTTTTAGCTTGCATACTCTTCCACTTCAACTTTCTCTGTCTCTTCAAGTCTTTTCTTGACAACACATTGGCTTGTTCTCCATACTGATCATTCATTTTCTCTGGATCCACCAACTCAACCTAGCTACCAATAATTAGGCTTCTCCTATTGAGCGTTGTATCTAGCAAAGGCATCAAGGAAAACTTCCTGTCATCCTTCTCAACAGTAAACACATTCCTGACACAGTCATACATAGCTCTGCAATCATATTGCCAAGGTCTACTGACCAATATATCACAGCTATTCCTCTTCACAATATCACATAACACAAGATCCTTATACTGGCCAATCTGAACATCAATAAAGCATTGTTCTCTTACTTCTAGAGCAGGAACATCTTGTAACTAGCCAATCCTATAAGGACAAAGATGCTTCATTCTATTCGGCCCAAGTTTCTGAACCATGTCCTCAACAAAAAGGTTATCAGTACTACCACTATCAAAAATAACATCATAGAGTTTACCTCTAGACCTGCATCGGGTCCTAAACAAGTTACTCCTTTGACAGGGTTCCTCCTTTGTACTGAGCAATGTTTGTTAAAGTAGCAAGTTCTCAGATTCAGGTTCATTCTAATTCACCATAGCAGTTTGTCGGTCACCAAGCTTCTTCTGTGTACACTCAAAAGAATAGTGTCTTTCCTCCCCATAGTCATAGAAAGTACCCTTGAAGGTAACTCTACCTATCTTCTTCTTCAGTTCCACTGGTTTCTGTTCATCTTTTGCATCAGTCGGTTTATCTTTCACCGAGTGATCAATCTTTTCCTTCCCTCAGGGATTACTATGTTGTTTCCTCTTCAACTTATCTTCTACCTTCAAAGCATACTGATAAGCATCTTCAACAGAATCAATCTTCATCATACCAAGCTCATCTTGAATATTGAATCTTAGACCATTCACATACCGAGCTACCTTTTCCTTACCAAGTTCTTGGTGTCCAGACTGAATAGTAAGTTTGTAGAACTCCTCAATATAATCTTCAACAGATAGATCCTTCTATTTCAGATTCTGCAACTTCTTAAACAAGTCAAGCTCATAGACAGAAGGTATGAACTTAGCTTTCAACTTAGTGACCATCAACCTCCACCGATTGATCTTCATTTCACCTTCATCTTCTCTATCTCTTTGTAGTTCCTTCCACCAAAGAGCAGCATGTCCTTTCAACTTTGTCTATGCTAATCTCACCTGAAGAGGATATTCAATTTCTTCTAGCTCAAAGAAATCTTCAAGTTCACCAATCCAATTAATCAATTTCTCAGGCTTCAAAGTACCAGAGAAAGTAGAAACTTCCATTCAGTAACTACTACTTAACCGAGATCCAGATCTAGGTAACTGAGAAGTTCTATTTTCACTAGATCTATCCCTCCGATCATCACCACTAGATCTAGCAGGTTCAAAGTCTTCAGCAAATTCATCATAGCCATCTTCAGTACCAACATTACGAGGTACACTAGCAACAACTCTCATGATCTCGGTGACCATGTCATTCTTCATCAACTCCATCTTAGATCTGAAATCTGATTTCACCTTCTCTATGATCCGGGATTCCACAATATCACAAAGATAAAAAATAACTCTAGGGTCCAATCTTCTTGGAGGCATCCTTAAAGATATGCAAAAACCCTCTGCAACAAACCCTACACCAACCACCTTGTGGCAATCTCCAAGTTGTGTACAAGTCAGATCACAATCTACCACCTTGAACCAACGACTAGGGCAAGATCCACAAGTTTAGTGCTCCGGATTTGCAATCTAGATCATATGATCTCTTCACCAACTAGATCAACTTCACAAGATCAGCCTTGCTAGGTCAACCTTCACTCTACAAGATCAATCTCTCACTCTGATACCACCTGATGCAGTCAAGGATGGTGGATCCAATTAAGGATAGCCCAAACATTGCAATTTTAGAACAACATAGTGGAATACTCAACAAGACAACAACAAAATAATTGTTTAAATCTGATTTTCATTAACATGCCCAACTATAAGGCCTTCTGGGTTAGGGCCAATTACAATCAGAAACAATTTTGCAAGATCCACACAGACCAATACAATATAAAGAGGATTCAGTATATACACAAGGGAGATAGTACTGATAAGGTAGCTAATACATTTGCATATCATTTTAAAACATTTTTTTTGAGTTTTTCCATCAATGCCAAAGGGGGATAATGCTGGCATTGTAGATGATGGAAGGAGAAGTCGGTGTGAACACTTAGTACATATTTGATGTTGGTTGTCATTGATGACAATCAAGCAATCAACCAATTGTATAGTTGGTTGAGTACTGTGAGCAACAAACAACTAAGTAGATAAATAGTGAATCATGGTCATTTGATGTCATAAGATGAATAGGTACAAATAATATTGAAAAGTATAGGATGTTAGTCAAATTGGTAAACAAAGAGAAACACAGGTAAACTAGAAAAATGACTAACCACAAATTGGTGAATAGAGCGAAGTCAAATCTATTGGAACAGGTAAAGAAAATTGACTTATAGTTCAGAGAGGTTAAAGGGATAAGTGTATTAAAAATAGGTGAATACAATTTTGTGACCACAACTCAGTATGAAAGATAGGTAGCTATTTTAGTTATGTCTCTACCGGTCAACAATAAAGTTCATAGTTTATTAAGCCGACTTGGATAGATCAGTGAGCGGTAACGGGTTATGTAGATGTAGTGAATCTAGACACTCAAGAAGAAAAGTATCATCAATAAGGAATCATTTAATTAAACTTATTGAGATCACAACCTTGATTGTGTATGATTCCTAAGTGGAGTTAGAGAAAATAAGAAATAGGTTTGTTTTCTTGGGAATGAAAAAAAGATGCAAGAATTAAATGATACGGTAAAGGTAAATCGTGCTATGATTGAAGATAAATTTTTTAATGGTGATTAGGATTGATGGTCAAAACCCTAAACATGTTAATGAGAAAAGATATAAGGTCTATTTAAAATCTTTTGAGGAGATAGATAGAACAAGGGGTTGTTGAAGAGAAAAGTATAGTATCAGACAGATCAGAAGGCACAGTTAAGTGATTTAGTGGAGAGATTAGAGAATGTCAATGCAAAAGTAGTGTATGAGCTTAAATGATCTAATTTAGCAAGTATGGGCTACTATTAAGGTCATTAGCTTTGTTGGGTATGTGCAAGATCATGAGGGGCCAAAAAGTGGCGATGTAAAAAAATCCACTTTTCAGTCGTCCAAAAGCGCATGAAAATGTATGTTGACTTTTTAGTAGGCCTAGGTGTCAGTACACCTAGGAAAACCTGACACCAAAGCACAAGCCTAATTGGGTACCCGAAACCTGTGGCATAAATCAAAACCCATGAGCCATTTTCCTCATTTCTCTCCACGTTTTGAGTTTAGAAAGCGGCTCCAAATATCCTATACATTATATTTTTGGGCACCTGATTTCTCCAACAACAAATTTGACTTTGTAGTTTATCTGGTAAGTAAATTATTGCTATATCTTGATTAATTTCTTTCATTTTCATGTTAAATGTAGTTTTTTTGGTTAAAATGGGGTTTTGTATTGATTTTTTAATAATATATGAAATCAATTTGAAATTTATATTTGTTTATTATTTAATCAGGCATGGCTGACAAAAATGAAGATAATAACCCTCCCCCACCAAATAACGATCCCCAAAACAATCCAAAACCACTTCAAAACCCTTAATCTTTAGAGGATTTGATATAGGAGAACTTGAACACTATATGGGGCTTCAAAAACACGTATCAGAATATACCTACGTTAGATCCTATGCTTGCCACCCTAAATACCATTGTTGAAAACATTGACAGCCTTATGCAACAACATAATGCTGCTCTCCATTGGTGTGATGATATGCACGCCCAATTTGATGATGGGCTTGACCATGATGGGGTTGTGGCCCTCAATATAACTAAGGAAGATATAGCCTTCCTTTTTGTTAATTCTAAAACCGGATTAAAATTTGACCCCAAAAAGCCCAAATTATCAATAAAATGGTGCACAAATGAAGCAATGCACACACACTTTTGGGATCATTGGTGGATGGTTTTTGATAAACCACCCCATAGAAATTTGGAGCTCCCTTTCTATTTCATAAAAAAATTGTATGTTGAGTTTGTGCTTGGTCACAATGTTAATTATTGGAGCATGAGGCCCAACATGGGCATAGGCGGAGGAGCTCCTTAGACTAGGCCATTTTCCTAGCAGAAAAAGGCCACTACTTTTGTCCCCCCCACTGATGTCGCACCCCCTCCTCCAGTGCATCATCTTGAAATCATTGTAGAGGTTGCCTCATGGAGTATTAGGGCCATTCATTTGTTGAGTGATCATTTGATCACACAGACTGAGTCATTGTTGCCTCATGGTGTGGATGATGCTGGTGCATCGACATCTGGCAGTAGTTCACATGTATGCGTGACCCATACAACTTGCATTATGTGCAAGAATTTGTGCCTCGGACAGCTTACTAATGCTGATACATATTAGTATGTTATTAGTGAGGAGGATATAGGAGATGTAGCTGTAGAGGCTACAATACCTCATGAGGCATCTACATCTCATGAGAGTGCTGAGGAGGGGTACGCAGAGCCATGGACTCCTGTTGATACGGTAAGAGTAAACATTATAAATAAATTTGTCACATGACTTATTTAATTTAAAAATAATTTATTTATTTAGATTAGTTTTAATGATTGCATGCACTTATGTATATATATATTTTTCATTTATGTTCAGTCAATGATAGAGGAGGAGTTGAGACGGGTGGATGACTCCACACTTTTGGCCATTTCATTTGGCCTTGACACCTATATGGTATATTATAGATTATGTGCCCATTAGTTTTTTTTATATTATTTGGTGTACATGCTTAAATCTCTATCAATTAGAGCAATAAAATTCATACATTTACTAATATATTGTCATCTTATTGTACTTTTGCAGGCTATAGCTGATTTCAGCGGGGGGCACGAGGGGGTTCCTTCTTCATGTGTCGACAAAGGAAAGGTAATTAATTGTTTAAGATTAATTATGCATGCATATGTATGCCACTTGTGTGTAGTAATAAATAGTTTACTTGCACTTTATTGTATAGGGTGTGGCTCTTGATGATGTCTCGACACAAGTTCGGAAGCCTAGGTTGATAGGCATCTCGATTCAAAGTGATAGCTTGATTGTACGTAGACTTTTACATATTGTTATTTGTATTTTGTAACCAAGGTTGTTATGATCAAGTACATTTATATATAATTGACAATCTTTTTACTCTCATAGGTTACTCCCAGTGTGAGGGAGGGCCCATGAGAATCTTTCATATCTTTGTTGACCTAGCCCACTATTCTAGAGGAGGGATCAATGGATGTAAGTTTTAATTTTAGTTCAATCAATTTGTAATTTTATTATGCTATCATCCTATTTTGTAGATTTATGATGCAGGAGCATCCTAGGTGTAAGAGCAATCTTGCATCACCCAAAAATATTTTTGTTTTTGAATTCAATAAGGGCTATCATGTGCAGAGCTGCTATTTATGGAAAGTTACTATTTTTGGTAATTTTCGTATGTTCTTAGAATGATCTAATTTCTTTCTTGGAGGTTCATTTTAGTCATATAAGTCTGCCAGTAAAGTTTCATTTCCAGATCAAGTGTATGTTGGAAGATATTGAAGATTTTCGGTATTGGCAGCAGGGTACAGAAACTTTGAACTCAATTTTGAAGGCTTTAGAGGCCCCAGATGAGGTCAAAAATTTGGGTGACGGGTGCTTGCGCAGGTCAAGCCTATAGAGCGCTTCGTGGCATTTCTGAAAAGGGGTTATAATAGCCGATCAGGTCAACTGGTGATGACTTATGGTCTTCAGAAGTTGGGCCACCTGAAATGGCAGAAAATAATTTTCTTCAAAATTTCTGTTCAGGTTTCAAAGGTTATCTTGAGCTGACTTTGATGTAATAAATTAAAAAATAAAATAATTCTAAGTTTGGTCGGCCTTAGGGCTAAATTTATGGAACCTTCTCGGGCGGTGGAAATTGCCTATATAAGGAAGGCTGTATTATTGTCTTAGGCAGTTTAGAATAGTTCTGGGTAGTAGATCTGGGTATTGATTTGAGGCTTTGTCCTATAGAATATTGTAAGGAATGCCCATGTGGCTCTGCATATTGTAATTATAAAAGTTTGTAATTCCACATTTGTGGAGATGATAAGAAGCCAATTTTCTGTTCTTGCATATTGTTGTTGTTTCTCTATTTCTGTTATGTGTTTGTGGTATTAAGGGGAAGCACCCTTCATCAAGTGGTATCAGAGTGAGAGTTTTTGAGTGTGTAAATAGATCACTGACTGTGAGGCAGTTTGCACCAGGATCGTGGTTAGGGTTTCAACGTGCATCGCAAAAATGCCTCCACGAAGAGAACGTGGCGGAAGAGCTGGTGCTGTGACACCTAAGGTTAGAGAGCTGCAGAGAAAAGTGCGAGCATTGCAAGAAGAGATTCATAGAGGAATGAATCTTAATGTTAGAGATGAAAGCGAGGATGAAGCTAAAGAAGAATATCAAGAAGGAGAAGTCGAAATTGTGAACCAAGAGGAAGAAAGACTTTTTCAGGCCATTTCTAAGATTGGGAAAAGACCTAAGATTGAGGTTCCTACATTTTTTAGAAAACTTAACCCAGAAGAATTGATCGACTGGATCAATGAATGTGAGGAATATTTTGAGTATGAAGATGTTGAGGATCCTGATAGGGTCAAATTTGCGAAGGCCAGATTGAAAGGTCATGCGAAGATATGGTGGCAAGAGATTCAGTTGGAGCGAAATAGAAGGGGAAAGGAGAAAATCACGAGATGGGATCGGATGGTGGATAAATTGAAGCGACAGTTCATTTCTGTTGATTATGAGTTTGACCTACTAAAGAAAATGTAGAGTTTGAAGCAAGCAGGAAGATCTGTTCAGGAGTATACAGAGGAGTTCTATCGACTTCTCATCAGAACAGGCCATGCAGAAGCCGATAAAGAGAAAGTTGCCTGATACCTTAATGGGTTAAGGCCAAGCATTCAGGAGGAGCTGAATCTAGTTCGAATGAACAGTCTTGAAGAGGCATACTAGTTTGCCCTAAAAGTGGAGGAAAAGTTGAATAAGAAGTTTGAGAGCAGACAAAATGGAAGAGGTCACGGTGGATGATCTGGTGGATGGTCATATGGTGGCTGAAATGAAGATCTAAAAAAGAAGGATGAGGCCAGTAGCAGTTAGAATTAGCGAGGAAATAATTCCAATCGCTTCCAGGATCAGAATAATAGAGATCAGAGAGGAAGAGGAAGATGACAAGGATCTGGAAGAGGTAGCTTCCGTGGAACATGTTTTCACTGTGGAGAAGAAGGTCATAGGGCATTTGAATGTCCTCAGCACCAAGGTAGAACAGATAGGAGAAATGAAAGCCAGGCCAGAGTTGCACATGTAGATGAAGATGCTAGATCATCAAATTCTGAAGATGTTGAAAGAGGAGAAATGTTGATTAATAGAAGAGTCCTGTTGAGTGGTGAGAATGAACCTGAGCAAAGGAGGAGCCTGTTTCGCACCAGGTGCAAGTGTGAAGGTAAATGTTGTGATGTGATTATTGATAGTGGAAGCATTAACAATTTGGTGTCGGAAGAGATGGTGACAAAGTTGAAGCTCAAGAGACAGAAACACCCACATCCATGTCAGATTTCCTAGGTACAGGATGACCACAAGGTCATGGTCAATAAACAATGCCTGGTGAAGTTCAAGATTGGTGGATACCAAGATGAGGTATTGTGTGATATCATATCTATGGATGCATATCATATGTTGTTGGGTAGACCATGGCAGTTTGACAGATGTGCTGTACATGATGGTCGTGCAAATACCTATTCCCTGACAAAGGATGGAGTGCGACATAAGTTAAAACCATTGAAGGAGACTAAAGAAAAGGTATGTGGTAATGTAAGGATAACTTTTGTTGATGGAAGAAATTTTCTAGATGGTATGAGGCATGAGCATGTATGTTTTGCTTTAATTCCAAAAGCTGGTAAAGAGGAAGTAGAAGATGTTCCTGTAGAAGTTGCAGATTTGTTGAATGAGTTTCAAGATATTGTATCCGATAACGTGCCTGAAGGGTTACCACCAGTCAAGAAGATCAGTCATCAGATGGACTTGATCCCTGGAATGAGTTTTCTGAATAAGGCAGCACACAGAATGACACCTGCAGAAAGTGAGGAGTTGAACAGACAAGTACATGAACTATTACAGAAAGGATTGATCCATGAGTCTGAGTCCCTGTGCTGTACCAGCGGTATTAGCACCAAAGAAGAATGAAGAATGGAGGATGTGTACAGATTCTAGGGCAATAAACAAGATCACAATCAAGTACAGGTTTCCATTGCCACGAATGGATGATATTATGGACTGTTTGAGTGGAGCTGTGTACTTCTCAAAGATAGATCTGAAGAGTGGATATCATCAGATTCGGATCAGAGAAGGAGATGATTGGAAGACTGCCTTCAAGACAAAAGGACTATATGAGTGGTTAGTCATGCCTTTTGAGCTAACCAATGCACCGAGCACTTTCATGCGACTCATGAATGAGGTTCTGAAAGAATTTCTGGGTAAGTTTGTCATTGTTTACCTAGATGATATTTTGATCTTTAGTAAGACATTGGATGAGCATATGATGCATATTCGTATGGTATTTGAGAAGTTGAGAGAAGAGAAATTGTTGATTAATTTGAAGAAGTGCAATTTTGTGAAGAAAGAGTTAGTGTATTTGGGATTTGTAGTTTCAGCAGAAGGTCTAAAAATGGACCCAGAGAAGGTACAGGCTATCCTTGAATGGCCTACTCCAAGGAGTGCTACTGAGGTAAGATCTTTTCATGGTTTGGCTAGCTTTTACAGAAAGTTTATCAAAAATTTTAGCAGTATTTGTGGACCCTTGACTGAAACAATGAGAGGGGATAGAAAAGAGTTTAAATGGACTAATGGGGCAGAAAAGAGTTTTCAATTGTTGAAACAAAAAGTTATCGAACAACCTATTTTAGCACTTCCAAATTTTAATAAGGTGTTTCAAGTAGATTGTGATGCTAGTGGTACTGCAATAGGAGCTGTTATGAGCCAAGCAGGTAAACCTGTTGCTTATTTCAGTGAGAAGTTAAATGATGCCAAGTAGAAATATTCTGTTTATGATCAGGAATTTTATGCTATAGTTCAGACATTAAAGAAGTGGAGACATTATCTACTTCCTAAGGAGTTTGTTTTGTATACTGATCATCAAGCTTTGCAATATTTGAATAGTCAAGGAAAATTGAATCAAAGGCATTTGAAATGGGTTGAGTTTTTGCAGAGTTATACATTTGTTTTGAAACACAGGAGTGGAAAGTCTAATAGGGTTGTAGATGCTCTTAGCAGAAGGTAACTATTGCTGACAGAGATGCAGATTGAAGTGGTTGGGTTCAAGGAACTCAAAAATTTATATCCAGAGGATCCTGATTTTGGTGAAGCTTGGAAAGCTTGTACAGAACCTGTTACTCTAGACAGGATGAAATGGTTGGATTTCATCATCTAGGATGATATGCTATTCAGAGGGAGTCAGTTGTGCATTCCACGAAGTTCTATGAGGGAGAATCTCATCAAGGAGAAGCATAGCGAAGGATTGGCTAAACATTTTGGTCGTGATAAAACCCTTGCTTTAGTTAGTGAAAATTATTATTGGCCACAATTGCAGCAAGATGTGAAGAAGTTTGTACAGAGTTGCAGAGTATGTCAGATGGCGAAAGGAGTGAAGAAGAATACAGGGTTGTATCAGCCATTACCTGTACCAAAGAAGCTTTGGGAGGATATCAGCATGGACTTTGTTCTTGGTTTACCGAGGACACAGTGGGGACATGATTCAATTTTTGTGGTGGTTGACAGATTTTCAAAGATGGCACATTTCATTCCCTGCAAGAAGACTAATGATGCTGTTCATGTAGCAGAATTGTTTTTCAGAGAAGTAGTGAGACTTCATGGTTTGCCAAAGACCATAGTTTCAGATCGGGACACTAAATTTGTTGGATATTTCTGGCATACATTGTGGAAGAAGTTGAAGATAGATTTGAAGTTTAGTTCATCACATCATCCACAGACTGATGGACAGACAGAGGTGGTGAATAGGAGTTTGGGAAATTTGCTGAGATGTTTGGTTGGAGATAAGCCAACAGGATGGGATTTGATTTTACCACAGGTGAAATTTGCATACAATAATTCTGTTAACAGGAGCACTAGTAAATCACTATTCCAGATTGTATATGGAAGTAGTCCAAGAAATGCATCTGAATTGAGAAAGATAGATAAAGGAGAAATAAGTAGTGCTGAAGCTGAGGATTTTTCAGAACATTTGAAGAACATCCATGAGGAGGTGAGGAAGCATATTACCAAGATGAATGTGCAATATAAGACTAAGGAAGATGAGAAAAGGAGGCATAAGGAATTTCAGGTTGGTGATGAAGTCATGGTTCATTTGCGGAAGGAGCGGTTTCCAGTTGGTACATATAACAAGCTGAAAATGAAGAAGTTTGGACCATGTAGGATACTGAAGAAACATGATTCAAAAAATGCATATGAGGTAGAATTGCCTACTGAGCTAAATATTTCACCAGTGTTTAACATTTCAGATCTGACAGAGTATCATGAAGGAGGTGTTGAAGATGAGATCACAGTAGCACAGTGGAGTATTCCAGCAACTAGTTCAGACACTAAGGAGATCGAAGATATACTGGACAGTCGTGTTGGCAGAAGCACAACGAACAGGACATATGAAGAATATCTGGTCAAGTGGAAAGGATGACCTGTTGAAGATTCATCATGGCTAACAAAGGAGGAGGTTAACCGTCTTGGTTTTCCTCTGCATACCTGAGTCGTGACAGGGTCACTTCTCAAATTACCCTAGGTGTCTGATGCAGGAGCATCCTGGGTGTAAGAGCAATCTTGCATCACCCAAAAATATTTTTGTTTTTGAATTCAATAAGGGCTATCATGTGCAGAGCTGCTATTTATGGAAAGTTACTATTTTTGGTAATTTTTGTATGTGCTCAGAATGATCTAATTTCTTTCTTGGAGGTTCATTTTGGTCATATAAGTCTGCCAGTAAAGTTTCATTTCCAGATCAAGTGTATGTTGGAAGATATTGAAGATTTTCGGTATTGGCAGCAGGGTATAGAAACTTTGAACTCAGTTTTGAAGGCTTTAGAGGCCTCGGATGAGGTCGAAAATTTGGGTGACAAGCGCTTGCGCTAGTCAAGCCTGTAGAGCGCTTTGTGGTGTTTCCGAAAAGGGGTTAGAATAGCCGATCGGGTCAACTGGTGATGACTTATGGTCTTCGGAAGTTGGGCCACCTGAAATGGCGGAAAATAATTTTCTTCAAAATTTCTGTTCGGGTTTCAAAGGTTATCTTGAGCTGACTTTGATGTAATAGATTAAAAAATAAAATAATTCTAAGTTTGGTCGGCCTTAGGGCTAAATTTATGGAACCTTCTCGGGCGGTGGAAATTGCCTATATAAGGAAGGCTGTATTATTGTCTTAGGCAGTTCAGAATAGTTCTGGGTAGTAGATATGGGTATTGATTTGAGGCTTTGTCCTACAGAATATTGTAAGGAATGCCCATGTGGCTTTGCATATTGTAATTCTGAAAGTTTGTAATTCCACATTTGTGGAGATGATAAGAAGCCAATTTTCTGTTCTTGCATATTGTTGTTGTTTCTCTATTTCTATTATGTGTTTGTGGTATTAAGGGGAAGCACCCTTCATCAATTTATTACTCTATGTTGCACCACTCTACTAATCTCATTATTGTAAATATATATTTATAGGTCAGAGTTGATATTGGTGGTATTGTCCCTTCACTACCAAAGACTTAAGTTAGGACACTTGATCGTGGTAGGTGACCAAGAGGATAGGTACAGATGTTTGCATTCAGTTGTAATTTTAATTAAATTAGTGTTTGAATTATGAATTAAACACACACACACACACACACACACACACACACATGTATATATATGTACAAATCATATAAACTAAGCAATCTAACTTGGGTTTAAACTCATTTTTGATCCAGGATCAATCAGAGCCAAACACTTCTTCAAAGAGGCTACATTTTGATGATCCCCCTAGGACATAGGATGTAGTTTTAGTTTTGTGGTCATTTAGAGATGCCACTTGGCACATTTTGAGATGACATATATGCCACATTGTACACCTTGAAATATTGATTTTGTAGACATTTTGAAATTGCATGCGCCATATTTTGTATATGGAGATACTTTTGATACATTTGATACTTTCTATATATAGAAAATTTTCATTTTTATGTTATATTTGCATCATCTTTTGTATACATATTTATTATTCATGTTAATGGAATTGAATGGTAAAGTTATATCTTAACTATGATTATCATTATGATTTAAATTATATCTTGTTGAAGTTATATGTCAATTTGTTTGAATTTTTTATAATAGATGTAATAAATTACCTAGATGTAATAATTTATGTAGGTGTAATAAATTAATAGATGTAATGAATTTTTTGTTCTTAGTCACATACCTTGGGTCACTTTGGTTGAGCGTGGTCACGAGCATTCCAATGAATCCATGGGCAAAACAAGGTTGTCATTGGTGTTAATCTAGCCAACCATAACTGAAGGAGTAGATGGTTCAATGCCAGGATGGATGGTTTGAAAGATACACTACGGAGCTACTTTCAATTGACCCTCACTACAAGTTTTGGCATCGATTGAGATCTCCTTTCCAAATGCAAATGAAGTCAAATCACCCAAAAATGAGAGAGGTTATTATAGACCTCAGAAACATGATATCATAGCCCTTGATAGTTTGTCAATACCTCTCATGAGGTCCAAGATATGATCCTCGGAAGATCAATTCCCAATCATGCTTAGTGCACCTTGGGGTCACTTGGGTCAAGCGTGGTCATAATCATTCTAGTGAATCCGTGGGTGGAACAAGGTTGTCATTGGTGTTAATCTAGCCAACCATAGCTAATGAAGCAGACGGTTCGATGCCAGGATGGATGGTTTGAAAGATACATTGCGGAGATACTTTCAACTGACCCTCACTGCAAGTTTTGGCATTGACTGAGATCGCCTTGCCAAATGCAAACGAAGTTGAATCGCCCAAAACTGAGAGAGGTTATTGTAGACCCCATAAACATGATCTTGTAGCCCCTAATGGTTTGTTGATACCTCTCACGAGGTCCAAGATACAAGCTTCAAAAGCTCACTACCCAATCATGCTTAGTGCACCTTGGGGTCACTTAGGTCAAGCATGGTTGCGAGCGTTCCAGTGACTCCATGGGTGGAATGAGGTTGTCACTAGTGTTTACCTAGCCAAGTGGAGCTGATGGAGTAGATGGCTTGATGCCAGCATAGACGGTTTGAAAGATACACTGTGGAGCTACTTTCAACTGACCCTCATTGCAAGTTTTGGCATCGACTGAGATCACCTTGCCAAATACAAATGAAGTCGAATCACCCAAAATTGAGAGAGGTTATTGTAGACTTCAAAAACATGATCTCGTAGCCCCTGATGGTTTTTTGATACCTCTCACGAGGTCCGAGATATGAGCCTCAGAAAATCACTTCCCAATTGTGCTTAGTGCACCTTGGAGTCACTTGGGTTGAGCGTGGTGCGAGCGTTCTAGTGACTCCATGGGTGGAATGGGGTTATCACTGGAATTTAATTGGCCAATTGGAGCTGATGGAGTAGATAGTTTGATCCTAGGACAAACGGTTTGAAAGATACATTGCAGAGCTACTTTCAACTGACCCTCACTGCAAGTTTTGGAATCGACTGAGATTGCCTTGCCAAATGCAAACGAATTCGAATCGCTCAAAATCGAGAGAGGTTATTGTAGACCTCAGAATCATGATCCCATATCCCCTAATATTTTTTTGATACATCTCATGAGGTTTGAGATACAAGCATTAGAAGATCGCTACCTAATCGTACTTAGTGCACCTTGGGGTTACTTGGGTCGAGCGTGGTTGCGAACGTTCCAGTGACTCCATGGGTGGAATGGGGTTGTCACTAGTGCTTACCTAGCCAACTAGAGTTGATGGAACCATAGGTTCGATGCCAAGACAAATGGTTTGAAAGATATACTATGGTGCTACTTTCAACTGACCCTCACTACAAGTTTTGGCATCGACTGAGATTACCTTGCCAAATGCAAACAAAGTCGAATCACCCAAAACTGAGAGAGGTTATTGTAGAACCCAAAATCACAATCCTGTAGCCCTTGATAGTTTGTTGATACCTCTCATGAGGTCTGAGATATGAGCATCTGAAGATCACTACCTAATCGTGCTTAGTGCACCTTGGGGTCACTTGGGTCGAGCGTGGTTGCGAGCGTTCTAGTGACTCCGTGGGTAGAACGGGGTTGTCACTAGTGTTTACCTGACCAACTGGAGCTGATGGAGTAGATGGTTTGATGCCAGGATGAATAGTTTGAAAGATACACCGCGGTGCTACTTTCAACTAACCCTTACTACACAATGAATCGTTTACATCTATCATGTATGTATCCATCTGATTCAAATGAACTTTCAAAGCATCAAAGATTGTTTGAAATGATAAAAAATAATATCCTTAAATCATTAGAAACAACAATCAAATATGTAAGAATTCAAACCATGCAAATGACATAAGTAAATAATAAAAAATTATGTGTTTTCATTGCCTTTTTTGAGAAAATGTATACTTAGATCCCTTGTTGGCACTATTGGCCACCCATACATGATTTTGGTCATAATTCCTTATCAAGACTTCTAGGATATTTAACTTTTAAATCAAATTGATTGTTACAAATTGCCATTATAGGCTTCAAAAGATCTCAATTAACCATTAAGGATCCTTTTGTCCTTCTATCTCTGATTGGATCCATGGTGACCGTAGGTGTCTTCATAGGTACTCCTGCACAAGTTACAATCCACATACAAAACTAATTTTATTGACTCCAAATACAATCTAAGAAAGGTGAAATTAATGCATTGAAATTAAGCTTAATGAACTTAGAAAACATTGCACTAAGTTAACTTATTACCTAGTCAAGTGTTTCTAAAGAGTCATCTCTTTGTTTCAGGGTCTCCAATAGTGCTTCATGATTAACAGTACTAATAGTCCAAATTTATTTTGTCTTTGGTCTTTCTTGATACTTTGACAAATTAACATTTTTTTCTATAACAAGGTGTGAATACATGCGAATAGTTTTGTGCTTCTCATAGTCTTCAGATGCAGGAATTCCATTCTTTCTAATCATGTATGTTCGCAGCCATATTCCCACAACAACAACTGAACTAGTAGGATATGTGAACCCATCACCATTTGTCATCGGTTGTAAAAGCTTTTGTTTACCTCATACACAATGTGCTAACCAATAAAATGACCTCTCATCATTCCCCTGCGGTGCAACCAATGCAAAAAAATGTCTTGGCTGCAGAAGATCTAAAAGATGGTCATACTCAACTGAAGTGTCCATGCCATCATTTCTTATAGAGAGTGTCAAAGACAAAGGAGTTAGATACTGTGGAACCCATGTATCCACCCACTCACTTGACTCACAATGATCCCAGTCATACTGAAAACACATGGGGAAAAAACAAGCCAACTCTCATGTCCAAATGGTCCATGTACTACTATTGGAGCTTCATAATGAATGCATTTTTGAAGAGTCTTTCACTATTTGATAATCCAATCTATCTCCTATAGTTCCCTCCTCAACCAACCAAAAGAATCTACACACCATAGAATCAAGAGTCCCCTCTGTGACAATGCTAAAGTACACCAATCAACAATAGAATGAGGAGCATCAAGAAGTACAACACTTGAAATCCTCAATTGCTCCTTAACTAGAGCTCTCTTCACACATGCACCTACTCCATCATGCTCTCCTTTCCCATGCCCTAACTAAAAAAAACTCCAAATATGAGGTACACCTCTCTCCACATGCATTATACACAACCAATTAAACATTCTAGCATTCTTAAATTGACTGGTGCAATTATCCAACCAAATGAGATGCCTATCCATAGCAATACCATTTTCCTACAAGAAGTCAAAATAGTTTTGGAAACAATATTGAACAAACTCATGAGAGTGAGACCTATTGTCACTCATATAAAAATGGTACTCTCTAATTATCTTTCTCTCATCTTTTGTGCTATTAGGGGAATGTCTATATGTGATGTGTACAAAAATAGCAACTTGAATGGAATTGTAATATTGAGCTTGAGTCTCATTTTGGGGCTGCAATGTATAGTTCTCCACAAAGTCTACAACAGATATAATAGTTCTAATGGGGAAAGTGTCCTTACACGTCCTGAATTGTTGATCCAACCATTGAGACCTCTGATTATGCCTTGCATAATTGTAAAAAAGATTTGTCTTGAAATCTAAGATAAAATCAGCAACATTGTATTCTTTTGCAACTAACTCACATCTAGAGCCTTCACCTCCACTCTTCAATGTATATTTCACTGTTTCATATACCTTTGTTTGGACATCTTTCCAAAACTATGTTCCAAACCCTCATGAAAACATATCCTAAACTTGGAGAAGCCACCACATTCTGAGCACTTGGAATTTAAGCAATATTTTTTATAAAATAAACAACCATCATATCTATGACATAAAAATTGATTTAGCAAGTCTCTTGATGATTTGGGAAGACCACTTGCACCACAATCCTCTAGCATTTCATTAGTGTGCAAAGTAGAACAAATGGATTGTAATAATTCATCATGCATTGAAAACTCAACATGATATTTGCAACAACACGTGTTCCAAATCTTAAGGGGTACACAATAAAATGGCTTCACAGATTCAAAAGACCTTTGTGATATTTTCAATGTTGGATGTGTCTCACAAATTTTTTTATACAACATTGTTTGACTTACCTCCACATAATGTTTAGGATGTGGAGTGCGGTCTCGATTGCCAACTCTCAACTTCAAGACATCCTTCACATTTGGTGACACTCTTGAGTTAGCATCCCAAAATTGTTGAATTTCATCCTTGACAACATTTGTTGGCTTCTTATCGAAACGTGGAAGTCTCCCACCATAAGCCCATGTATCAATTTGAAGTGAATCATCAAGTATTTCTCTTCTTGCAAATGCTCTACCCAAAGTTTTATGGTCTATATTGAAGTCAACACAAATTTGTCTCATCAAACGAGCCTTTCTCAATTGATGACTTACTAAGGAGGTTGTAATAACCCTCCGAGCAACTCTCTTGTCTTTTTCTCTGCTAGTCTTCCCAATGCTATTGAGAGCATTGAAAATATTCTTCACAACAATGGCATTTCTCTCCATTTTATTGTTCACACGAATCTTCAATTTCACAAGTACAGGTCTCATCTTTTGCATCTTTAATAGCTACACAAAAATTTGACATTACTCAACCAATGTCTTATTTCCAAAAAATTGATCATAAAGTCTTGAAGCCCACAACCTAATGGTTCTATGTGACCTCTTTCCTTCCCAATTATTCATAATGTTCTCCTCAATTTCAATTAACCATTTAGGTGTTCTTGAAAGAACTGAATTTGAAGATTGATTATCTTTATTGCAAGGGTATCATTTCACATATAATTTGGAGACGCGTAATGTTCATGTGGTTCTTGTGCAACATTTTCATTCCCCAAGTCTACATTTTCAATCTCCATCTATACATTTTCATCTTCATTCCATTTATTGTCATTCCCTAAGTCTACGTTTTCATTCCCCAAGTCTACATTTTCATTCTCCATCTCTACATTTTCATCTTTAGTCCATACATTGTTATTCACAAAATTAATTTCCATATTATTTTCAAATTCAAGATCCTCTTCACTTGCAACTACATTTACAGGGTCACCTTGATTAATGCTTAACATACCTTCTCTCCTTCTTCGGTGATTTTCCCTATCTTTTTCCCTATATGCTTGAATTTCTTCATCCGTCACCTTCCTCTTCTATTTATCCTTTCGACGACTGCTGCTTCCCATGGTGAGACCACAAGTTGACAAAAAACAACTTAATTTAACTAACTTTCAAAAAATGGACCCTAAATCACTTTTTTTTTTTTTTTTTTTTCTGCAACCCATGAAAAAAGTTTGAAATCCCATGATTCTTTGGTCTGTCGGGGCAGGGAATATTTTGGTCAAAGTTACACAAGTAAATAATTGGGTACCCGATTTTATCAAGTACCCGATATTTTCAGGTAAATGAAAAAATGGTGGGAGTAAATGAAAAAATTGAACTTTTATATCTAAAAAGAGGTATATATATATATATAATGTTTAACTATGAAATATGAACTTTGAAATATATAATGTTTAACTATAAAATTGAACTTTGAAATATGTATGATATCACTATTATATATATATATAATTTTTAAATATGTATTATATATAATTATATATTAATCTATATATTTTATATTATAATATCTTAGGGGTTTTAAATTGTATGTCATATATATATATATATATATATATATATATATATATATAGAGAGAGAGAGAGAGAGAGAGAGAGAGAGAGAGAGAGAGAGAGAGAGAGAGAGAGAGAGAGAGAGAGAGAGAGAGAGAGAGAGAGAGCTGGTTCTAACTCTACCAAACTACTGATTTAATATGTAGATTTTATATATAACTAATTTTTGAAATGAATACACATTTTCTTGAATTTTTTTAAAATGTTGCTAGGCAAGATAATAACTTTGCATTAAAGTAATTTTGAAACAATTGTCCAATGCATTAAACTATGATTAATTCTTGTTGATTTATATGTATATACAATGCATGGAGAAATATTTATTAAACAATGCATGTAGAAAAAATTATTAAATTCTGAAAACTAAAATGCAACTAAGAAAAAACCTGGAAATAAATCGCAGCACAGATATTGAGCCCAACACTTTTCAAAATCTCTAAACAATGCCTGAATTTTTCCAGCAGCCAACTCCAATATGAAATTGAATACCAAGATAAGATTGTTCTGCTCTAAACTCAACCATCTAGCATCCAGTGACTCACATGGGTTTGCAGCTGAGTGAAGCTACCTCAAACTCTCTTCACAATAATTACCAAAGTTGCGATTTAATCACTGATAACTGCCTAGGGTATAATGCTGCTATCACCATAAGAAAAAACCTTCAAACTGACTCAAACTCTATATCGATTCTTCTCATGTAAGCTCAAATTGAACTTCTGAATGAAGCCCACACTGTAGCGAATCTCAATGTTTATTTCAACACCTCAAATGCTTGTAAAAACTTTGAAGAATTCACAATTCTCCAAGTCTGAATTCTGAAACCCTTGTTCCAAATTTCTCTTCACACAAATCAATAATATCAAATGCACAATAGAATGAATGAAATGAAATATGAATCCCCTTTTATAATATTCAATTTTCATTTTTCTTTATCTCCTTTAATTTACTTTAATTTCATTTCTCATAAAGCAACTTTATGTTATAATTTAAAGATGACATATAATAAAGTCACTTTATTAATGTAAACTCCCCCATTGCTCCAAAAATGACCTTTTCATTAATATAATGATATTCTGACACATAGGGTCCTTGTTTTATGTGCTCAAGATTTAAAACTTCTCAACCTCATTCCAATGAGCTATAACACTAAGGTGTTCAATATGCAATCCCAATGAAAATAGCAACCTTAGCCAATTTAATTAAATAATAATCATAATTCACCCATCTTGCAAAAATGAATGAAAAAGTATCAGAATCAAAATCTGACAGCACAGGCATGATCCTGATGAAGAAACATGATGAATGAACCTGACGAGGTGACTTACTAAAAATAGATGCTCCCTCCAAGAATCTTGGAGTCCAAACTGGAAGCCAAAAATAAAATCTGAGAGCATCATATAACTCCTCTAAATCATCTAAGCTCAGTAGAACCATATGTTGACATACTATAAATAGTAAGTCCCTCAAAATGTGGCCAAAACCACAACAAGGTCCTCTAATCACCAGAATTAGCCTACAAGGACCCAATGATAGGCTAAATCCACTAACACCAATGCTCGCTCAAAATGGGAACATTACAGTCCTCCCTCCCTAAAATTGCTTGTCCCTAAGCAATCTTAGAAAACAAAACACAAGAGTCCACCTGGATCCCAAGGACAGAATATAGTCATGTCCTTGTAATCACTTGTAAACTCCTATGGAGAAATGATGAAGAGTGCTCCCCTTAATACCACAAACACATAACAGAAATAGAGAAACAACAACAATAATATGCAAGAACAGAAAATTGGCTTCTTATTATCTCCACAAATGTGGAATTACAAACTTTTAGAATTACAATATGCAAAGCCACATGGGCACTCCCTTACAATATTCTGTAGGATAAAGCCTCGAATCAATACCCAGATCTACTACCCAGAACTATTCCCAACTACCTAAGACAATAATACAGCCTTCCTTATATAGGCAATTTCCACCGCCCGAGAAGGTTCCAGAAATTTAGCCCTAAGGGCCGACCAAACTTAGAATTATTTTATTTTTCAATTTATTATATCAAAGTCGGCTCAAAATAACTTTTGAAACCCGAATAGAAATTTTGAAGGAAAATTATTTTCTGCCATTTCAGGTGACCTGACTTTCGAAGATCATAAGTCATCACCAGTTGACCTGATTGACTATTATAACCCCATTTCAGAAATGCCACGAAGCGCTCTACAGGCTTGACCAGTGCAAGTGCTTGTCACCCAAATTTTTGACCTCATCCGGGGCCTCTAAAGCCTTCAAAACTGAGTTCGAAGTTTCTGTACCCTGCTACCAATACCGAAAATCTTCAATATCTTCAAAACTACACCTGATCTAGCCATGAAACTTTGCTGGCAGACTTATATGACCAAAATGAACCTCCAAGAAAGAAATCAGATCATTCTGAGCACATACAAAAATTACCAAAAATAGTAACTTTCCATAAATAGCAGCTCTGCACAAAATAGCCCTTATTGAATATAAAAATAGAAATATTTTTGGGTGATGCAAGATTGCTCTTACACCCAGGATGCTCCTGCATCAAGAAATCATCATCCATTGAGAAAACTCGAACACACTGTCACCATGCCAACCATAGTGACCCACACATTTCGTAGTGCCGAACCTATCACTACTTGCACACCCTGCCAATCTGATCTGAAGATGAAGCACATCTATGCAGCAGGGACAAAAATTCCCAAAAACAACTATACCAGAACTCAGATATCTATCCTCTACAAAACCATCATGGATATGTTGATCCTATAAGTGCCCCCCTGCAAACTTGTAGTAACTAACCCCATCAACTACAGATGGAGTAAACCCATCCCATAAATGATGATACAACCTAGGATCCAACCCACATTGACGTGCAACTAAATCCTCAACCAATGGGTCAAAAGAGAAATGATGAACGCTCATTATGTAATCACAATGGAATGCTCTAATCTCTGATAAAGGCTCATCAACAATAATCTGAGAATCATGAGATGACTCCAATCTCTAACTCTAAACAACTGATTGGGTAGGATCTTGGGAAACCCTCTCAGCACACCCAACCAAAAAATCCATGTGGGGAAGCATTGTAGTCAAGCTATCTAGAATCTTTCCCACTAACAACTGAATATTGCGAGAACCCTGTATGAGAGTACCCTCAGAAGCTCTGAATGGTCCCTCCTGCAATTCCAGACTCTCAAGAAAATACTCCATAAATGACTATGTGCAGTAGAAGTTATATGAAGAAGCATCAACCTGCTCCCCTGCAACCCACAACTGATCCCTCTGAAACTGTGGCACTACCAATTGTCTATCGCTATTAGTTGTATGAGATGAAGTAATAGATTTGCTTTTGGCAAATGAAAACAAATCCCCATGAAAGCTCATCTCCAAATCAGATGATACCCTACCCAAGTCTTGTGAAGAAGAGGGAGTAGTTTTAGGAACTGACTCACAACTCTCTAAAGAATCCACTACTATCACATTAGGACTCTCAATAACCTATTCCACATCATCTGTTAGTGTGCTAAATACTAGAGGACTTGATACAATGAGAAGCTCTCTGCAATCCTCCACTGATGTACTCATCTAATCTATAACCACTGTAACTGTATCAAGGATGGATGTAACCATGTCCCCAACACATCCATCACTACTAACTATGGAAGCTGACTCACCACCAACCACTACTATATGCAACTGAACTGGATCTATGGCTGGCAAAGACTGGATCTACTCCAAATCCATAGTCACCTCTCCCAACTACAATTGTGACTCGTGAAGAGCCCATTGAGTACCCTATAAAGCCTTGAAAGTAGTTGTGATCTCCTGAGTAAGCTCACTCACCTCCTCTCTATCCATCAGTGCTTCGTATGTCATACTCCCCCACTCAACTAGGAAATCTTAGTCAGCTACTAACTGTAAATAATCCCGTCTCAAAATCTTGACAGCCTCATGCAAGGAATGAATCTTTGTCAAGGATAGGTAACCACCACTGTGCTCATCCATCATAGGAGCACCCCAACCATATACAACCAACATCTGGTGGATAGCATCATAATTCTCAATAGATGAAGATATATCACTATCATTCACCTTTAGTTGTCTGGTCACATGATGTCTTTGCATACCCTGGCTCCTTCATAAGCTCTCTGACTCACTAACTGCACTGTGATAGGAAAATGTATCCCCACTGCTCACCACATGCTCAATATCACCATGTGTGCTAACAACCTCGCACATATCAACAATCGAGATACTGCTGCTAGGTACCTCTACAAATAACTCATCTGAAGGAGTGGAAGCTGCTGCTATATCAATCTCCTCGCATGTCTCTGCTTCCCCCTCAACTATGAGTCCCTGTGAACCATGATCCTAGGACCTATTATCAACCAATGACAACTATAAGTCATCTCCTAAAGTTTGATATGACAAATCAGACTCAACATAATGCATTATCCTCATAAATATCATCAGTAGTGTCCACATAACCAATGACAATCTCATCAACCTGTAAAACCTCTGATATCTCATGCTACTGCCAACATGACTCACTGCTATCATAGAAATCAGAATTAGAAGAACTCACATTTTGCCTGCAATCCTGAAAACTAACATTCTCATCATGCGAGTCAAAACCCATAGTGATACCCACAACATCCTCTACACTTGCCCTGTCATCAATGGCATCAATAGGCTCAAACATAAGAGTGTTGTCATAAAAATCAGAACCTGTATCATTAGTAGTTTCATTGCTATTAGTTGATGTAAGGCTGCCATCAATGGTGGCTATCATATCATCAACATTCCCATGATCACAAGCTCCTATCTCATGGAAATGATGAGACTCAATGCAATTGTCCTCAAGCGAATCTGTCATAACCACATGCTCCTAATAAGAGCCTCTACCATCATGCGTATAAGGACTAGTAACTGCCTCACTAAGAAAAGGCTCCACTACCTGATGGTTGCTGGTTGTTGAAGATACATCTGTACAATCCTCTCATTTCTCTTCCTTCTTTCTCTATGACGAAGACTTTTTGAAGAAGGAAACCATAAACCTAGATGCACTATTAATAGTTGCTAGATCTTAAAGCTGTGCTTTTAGCCTTTCCTATGTTTGCCTCAATTTCTCCATTTCATTTTCCAAGAGACCTATTTGTTTCCTAAAACGTGAGACACTGCTCAACTGGTTTCCATATTTACTAGATTTCTTGTATTTGTCCATGATTAAAAAAACTTGAGAGAGTGCTGATCACTCACAAATCAAGCATTGGAACTCAAAATTTCCAACCCCACAAGATGGGAAGAAACTGCTCTGATACCACTATTAATAGCGCTAACCCTTACGCTAACCACCCATGATCCATAAGCCAGAGGTGAGTTAGGAAGGGAAAGCACCAAAGGGTCCTAGATATGAGAATACGTGGATATGATCCAAGTTCGGCTAGAGATCCCTTTGAGTCCTCTTGCCCCTTATGCTAACCACCCATGATCCATAAGCCAGAGGTGAGTTAGGAAGGGAAAGCACCCAAAGGGTCACGGATATGGGAATACGTGGATATGATTGAGGTTCAGCCAGAGATCCCTTTGAGTCCTCTTGCCCCTTACGCTAACCACCCAATAAGTACATTCATCATAAGAGGAGATGAATTAGGGAGGGAAAGTATTCAACAGGTTGAGTCAAGGAGAATATGGGAATTATGATTCCGATTCTACCTAGAACTCTTTGAGTCTTCTTGGCCCTTACGCTAATCATCTTACGTCTTAACGATTGACACTATCTAAACATAAAAATTAATCATCCTAACTCCTGGTTAGAATAAATATTTAAATCTATTATGCTATGATTATTATCTTTATTAATGATTGTTTCTCATTATTTTTAGAAGACAAGTAGAAACATTTCAGATAATATACTCACATTTTGGAATTTATGTATACTAATTTGTGTTCCTTATTGCAGGATCTATGAGTCAAGAGCATAGTGATGAAAGACATTTTTCTAACACTAGCCGATTATAGGGGTTGGTTGATAAATGCAACAATGCTTGTATTATGTGTATACATTGTGTATGCTTCGTGTCTTCATGCATTAATGTGCCTGCTTCGTGTATGCTTCATGTCTTCATACATTCATATGTATACTTTGTGTTCAAATGCATATTTCATGTTTGACTCTATTTTTGGAAAAGTGAAATAAAGATACATCTTGGTTATAAAAGGTGAAATAAATATGGAAGGGTTCATTGCTTGAGGACAAGCAAATTTGGGAGGGAAGGATTGTCATGTCCCTCTATTCGAAGACCCTTGGGCGATATCCTCATCCTATTTTGTAGAATCTCTAAAAATGAAATGACAATAATAGAATTCAATTAGAACTTTAAGAAAAGGGATAAGAACAATATAATTAATGTATTATATAATTTATATTTATAATAATATATTATTAAAATAATAATATATTTAATATAATATTGAAATAGTATAAGTTATAATCGAAATGTAAAAGTTGATATATCGAATATTAATATTATTATAATATAATAATAAAAATTCAATATATATATATATATATATATCAAATTAATAATAATCCATAATCAATATTAGAGATAATGATAACTAATCAATTGATAGTTATCTATGAAATATTGTTAATCAATATTATTAATATTAAACAATATTAATATTAGTATTAATATAATCACTATTAATCAATCATTATAATTAATATATAATATTAATACCTATCGATATAATTAATAATAATATTAACATTCTTATTTATATAATATATATATATAATGGCAGACAATCTTAGTCGACTATATAATAGTCGACGATCATATACTAAAATTTGATAGCCGATGACCTTTTAGTGAAACGTTATTCTCTAGAGTTGCGACCACTGTCAAGCAACATACAAATACGGAAGAATGGACGACGGACAGGAAAGAAAAGATGGGGAGGTATAATTTAGCCCCAACCAAACACGGCAACATAAAAAGAACATCACATAAGCAGGGAGGACACGCATCGCAGAGAATAGGATAGGAAGAAAGAAATCACGGATTCACGGGATAAGAAGAAAGTGGAGAAAAATCTCAAAGAGATCATAAAAAGAAATACAGTTTGCAAACAATGAGAACTGGGAGAGTAATCGGCGACAGATATATTTCTATGGACAAACATATATTTGATATCAGCATAACTCTATATAGAGAATTTGATATCAACGTTATAGACACGAATGTTTTTCTTATAGTTGGTAAGGTTATCAAATACATGTGATATGGATCATATAAGCGCGATAAAGAGTTATCTCATACTTAAACAATTATTATATCTGTATTCTATTTAAGGGATCCTTATGTAATCTATTACATTTATATATACATAAACTATGTATATACCTGATTATGGAAAATAAATCACATTTATATTTATACATAATATAAATATCAGAAAGAGGAGTTGGTCAGCAACCCTTGACTTATAAGAAGGCATGAAGATTTATATTTTATGATAACCTTAAAATCTGAAAGGCTCAATTGAAGAGTGAAGATCAAAATATGAAAGCATACATTTCTAATATGTAAATCAAGAAGAGCTTCATGACCAACTGCATATCTTTAGAGACTTCAAAACTTAACAGCCATAGAAGGGAACATTTCAAAGACATGAATAATCAGTCTTCTAAGAGCGTATATCTAAAATGTAATAGCAGATATATCGACTCGGTATAGTTCGGGACATTGAAGGAGAAGTTCAATATACATCTACTACCTGTTCATGAAGATATAAAGATCTCAGAGCTGTGTGATGGCTAATTAGTTTAGGAGAAAATTGGTCCTAATCCCAAGGAGTGGACAAGGGACATTTCAGAGAGAGAGAGGGGGGAGAGAGAGAGAGGAGATAAGGAGAGAGAGAGGAGATAAGGGGCAGAGAGAGGGTGATGAGAGAGAAGGTAAGAGAGAGAGATAGATAAGGGAGAGAGAGAGAGTGATGAGAGAGATGTAGAGGGAATGAATCATTCACACAATCTGCATATCTCAAATATTCTTCCTTGTGAATATTGACCAAAGGCTCACAAACTTGTTAACCTCCAATCATATAACAACAATAACAATAATAGAGACTTAACAATATAATAACATTGGTTAAATGTTATGTTTTTCAACCAATCGCAGATTCACCAAGATTAGATAAATATTCCATGACTTATGGCTTCATCGCGGACAGTGATTGGATTCTTCATCACGCTGGTTTGTCACTAAACCCGTACATGTATTCTGTCCTCCACTCTTTCCTTTATTACCAACACCGAGTTCAATACACAATATGCTTCCACTATCGTTTGAGATGGTCTTTTGGTTGAACGCAAGAGATTCTATCACAATAACTTCACTCTCAGATCACTCGCAAAAGTGACTGTTGAAAATGTGTCTCTCGGCTCCTCACGGCATAAACAACTTAGTAGACCGGCTCATGAAAAGCCGCTTCAATACATACGAGAATTTGCATTCAATCACTAATAAACTCTCGGTTTTGATTCATCCTCTTGACTAACATGAACTCGGAGGAACCGATATATAGAACATTGAAATAAACATGAGTTTTCCCCTATCGGCTTCTTTGATAACCGTTTTGGGTTAATACATCCGAGCACTTAAGCCTGTCATGAAATTGATCATAAACAAGACTAAACTACTATTATTGTTCAATAACAGATCCAAAACTCAGATAAACTAAACCAGGTTATTTGTTATCGTTTGCCAAACACAAGACTGTTAAGTCCCAAATCGGATTGTCACAAACCGATTTCAATGAAACATAAAACTCCAATAAAACCAGACGCCAGGAATGAACAAATCACGTTTATGAATGTCGATTTCCATAAACATAGCATACTGTTTTAGTAACGCTTTTGATTGACCAAACGAATTTGATATTAATCTTCAACAAACCCGACGCCAAGATCAACTAATCAAAACAGAGACTTCTAAAACCGAATTGTAAATAATACAGATTCCAAATTCAACTCGAATTGTTTAATCCATCTTATATTGACGGAATTAATCAGTAAATGTAAGAACAAAGAAACAGAATTAAGTTCATAACTAATTTTAGCATTGAATTTTCACATTCCCGTCACATTAAACCAATCCACTGTTCCATTCGGGCTGTTACAAAACCGTTTCAATAAACAAAACACACTCTTCAGTATCGGATTGCCAATAGCAGGCAAAACCCGAATCAATAAGCTGACAACTTCTATAAAAACCCGATAAAGAGAATCAACTTATACTCAACCGAACAAAGATCTTAGAAATCAAAATGTAAATGATAAAGACTTCCAATGTAAATCAGTTTGTAATATGGTTAATCCATCTCAGATTGGATGTGACCATTCACGAATGTAACAACAGAGAACATAAACAAGAAATTGAAAACCAGAAGTTCTTCACAGAAAATCTAGTCTTTCTTTCCATTATTCCATTTCCGGTTACATCTTTCCGTTCATTCTTTGAAACAACACATTCTATCCAAATCTAACTTTCTACCCCCTGTTATCGGGATCTAAAATGCATAAGTAGAGACTTTCAAAACTGAATACCACCCAATAACTAACCAACTAACTTTCGTAACTAAGTTTAACTTCCATGACTCAAATGACCGATTTGTAATATGATGAATACTAACTAAGCTAGTAAAGTATGGTGGAGTTGACAACAAAGTTGTCAACTTCATCATTACACAAACCTTTTATTTATTAAATCAAGACACTTACTTCTACCTGATTAACAACCATTAAAATACTAAGACTTCTACCCAACCATTACACTATTAAAATAACCATTGAAAATGTATGTAGAATCCCAGATATTTGAAATGATTGGACTTCCGGGATGTGCCTGCATCAGAGAGAGAGAGAGTGATGAGATAAATAGGGTGATGTGAGAGAGAGAGAGAAGGGGAAGATAGAGGGTGATCAGAGAGAGAGATAAGGGGGAGAGAGAGAGAGAGAGAGAGAGAGAGAGAGAGATGTGAGAGAGAGGAGATAAGGGGGAGAGAGAGATATGTGAGAGAGAGGAGATAAGGGGGAGAGAGAGGGTGATGTGAGTGAGTGAGAGAGAGAGAGAGATGTGAGAGAGAGAAGATAAGGGGGAGAGAGAGGGTGATGAGAGAGAGAGACAGAGAGAGAGAGAGGAGATAAGGGGGAGAGAGAAGTGATGAGAGAGAGGAGATAAGGGGGAGAGAGAGGGTGATGAGAGAGAGAGAGAGAGGGTGATGAGAGAGAGGGTGATGTGTGTGTGTGTGTGAGAGAGAGTGGTGCAGGAGCACCCTCACTAAACACACAATTTGACTCTTTCTCTTGGGTCTTTCCAAATGTCCTTATAGGTTTAAACCTATTAGAAATAAAGGTTCAACTACAGACCCTATTTTTAAGACGTAGCCCCGGGATTGGCATTTATAAGCCCTTGGGTAGCTAATGGTCAACAGGGGTCCTGGACCTTACCTAGGCCATTTCTAGGATTCTATGTTTTAATAAGATCCATGTTGGATCATCAATTTCGGTTAAGACCAAGTTTGGTCATTTAGTTTAGGATTACAAAAAAGACTGTTTGCAAGATTTGTAAATAGAATTGTAAAACTATTCCCAACGGCTAGTTGGTTGCCAACTTAACCGCTGGGAATGTCTACTTTACCCACAGACGGGAAGTAGAGAACACAATTTGTAATCTTTCTACTTTAAATCAATAAAGAAATCAACTATTTTTCTGCAACCTTGCTCACTGTTCCCTCTTTTCACGAAGAACAAAAACTTGGTACAGGCGCCTAGTATGGTGTGAGAACAATCTGGGCGACATTCTCATTTAGTTTGTGAACCCACTCTTATTTGGCATCTGTTTGTATGCATCGAATCGGTTAGAGGAAGAAGTTTCAAAGAATTTCGTGGAATATTCTTGAAACTGGATGCTCTAGTTCGGGTCCATACCAAAGCCGAGCATAGCCTCAAATTCCACCATGGGAATCTGAAATCCTTTGGTGGAGTTCTTGTTTTCAATGTTTTCATTTAGTTCTTACGGGTTTGAGCTCGTGGTTTGCAGGAAGATGGGCGCTTCTTGATGCCCTGGGTGTACATATCCTAAGTGTGCACCCGGATTTTGAAACACCAGTCCACACCATTCGCTAGTTGCTGACTGTCAGGGCTTGATACTCTTAAAACTCGCATCTTCACATGTCCCCTCGCATTGCCCAAACATTTTTGGGAGTCTTGGCATCGTAGTGGTGTGCCGAAGTGTATTTGGAACCGTTTTGGGCCTGTTCCACAGTGGGGAATCTGCAGTCGTGGCATGTGACTGTCACTGCCTAATCTTGAGCCTATGACAGTCTACTACCTGTTAAGTAAGGTGTCCAGGGAAATAACGAGACCGCTCGGAAGGTGTGGACCATTGTGTCAAGGAATCACGATGTATGTTTGAAGACGTTTTCAAATAGAGGATTGTTTTTTTCAAAGTCGAATGTACCAACAGTGACATTGCCGGTCTTCCGCACTGTTCCATTTCTCACTGTTCTCATGCATTTCTCCAGCCCGAGAGAAGTAAGGAAGTCTCCAATCCACACCGAAGTTCAGTGAATCAATTCATGTGCTTACTTACAGTAAGGTCTGTCTCGATCACAACACTTGTAAGTCATTTCATTGCAAATTCTTGAAATCTATGATAGTGCAACGCCCACCGAGTAAGGTGCTAAATGTGATAGTAAGACTGGTGAGTGTTTGGATTGGTGTGTTTAAGTAATGATTTGTGTTAAGACTATTCTGTCAGTCCAGCATGCCACATATTTGATTTGAGTGGTGACTTGCATGAGTATGTTGTACTATAAACTTGCCTAGAACACCTGATATTATTAATCATCCTGGTGACTCATTAGGTAACAAATTATAAATCTCCGAATGTATACCCTGTACCTGCCCTGTTAACCAGTGAATGGTGGGCTTGTGACTTAATTAGGACTCAGTGAGTGGGTGCCTAGTTTGTGAGGTTGTGATAACCTAAATTGGGTCACTTTCAGCACTTGTGAAGAGTGTGAAGGGTACACACCAACAGGGGGACTTTGCCTTCTAGGTTCATTGCTAACCTTTAGAAGGTTTTGAAGGACAAATTTAGTCCTAATCCACACTTCCGCTGTGCACTTTGCACCAAGTGGTATCAGAGCCATGTCTGCTCCTAAGGATGAGGAAATTCCCACCAGGGTCACCAATATGGAACTAGCACGGATAGTGAGAGAACAAAGGGCAACAAATGCAACACTTACCAAGAGGCTCCAAGAACTTGAGAAGAAGGTAGATAAGGAAAAAGGGAATGAGTCCGGTGATGAAGAAGGGAGTGAAGAAGAAGAAGACAACCCTGACCAAGACATTCTAGCAGACCAAAGACCCTTCATCGATGCCTTGAAGTCTGTGGGGAGAAGAACCATAGAAGAGAAGATAAACTTACCAGTTTTTAGTAATAAGACGAATGCAAATTTTGCCTTGGATTGGATAGAGGCCTTAACAAGTTTCTTCGAGTGTGAGGACATCCCAGAGAAGCAGAGAGTTAAGATGGTGAAATCCAAGTTGAAGGGAGCAGCCTTAAGTTGGTGGAACTTCATCTAGACAAAGAGGATGAAGAATGGAAGAAGCATGATCAATTCATGGAACATAATGATAGCCCTAGTCAAGGAAACATATGTGTCGAAAGACTATGGGGTGCAACTTCATAGGAGGAAGCAAAGCCTAAAGTAGAAGGATATGGATGTAGGCTCTTACACCAAGGAGTTCTTAAAACTATGCATGAAGACAAATGTGGCAGAAGATGAAGAAGAAAAAATAGCAAGGTACATGAATGGTCTCAAAGTATCCATTCAAGAGGAACTTAGCCTACACTGCCCTACCACAGTAAACAAGTGCTATTAAATGGCACTCAAGGTAGAGGAGAAGTGGAAAAGAAAACAAGAATTTAATAAGGGGAAGAACAATGACAGTGGGAAGAGTTATAGAGGAAGAGGAAACTCTTGGAATAGAGGACATAATCATGGTAGTAGCAACAGGACCAATGACCAATCAGACAAAGAAAATAGTGACTCTAATTCTAGAGGAAACTATAGAGGAAGGAGGCCCTTCAATAGAGGGAGATCAAACATGGGAAGAGGTAATGGACCCTTAAGGTGTTATTAATGCAATCAGTTGGGACACCATGCAAAAAGATGCCTTGAGAAGAGGAACAATAACAATCAGGGTGAAAGAAGAGCACAAATCATCCAAGAGGACAAACAAGAGAACAATGCAGATACAAGGGACTTAGAACCAGAGCAAGGAGTGTGTTTGATGATGAGGCAAGTCTTCCTTCAAGTACCACAAAACCAAGAACCTCCACAAAGGAAAAACCTCTTCAGGACAAGGATCAAGTGCCATGGAAAGGTATGTAATTTTCTTATAGATTCTGGTTCAACTGAAAACTTGGTGTCTAATGAAATGGTCCAAAAACTAAAACTTCCTAGGAAGTCACATCCTTTTCCCTACCATGTCTCTTGGCTCACCAAAGGCCAACAAACACTAGTGACTGAACAAGCATGGATAGAATTTTCAATTGCAGATTTCAAGGATAAAGTTCTTTGTGATGTTGTTGAAATGAATGCCTCCCACATCCTTCTAGGCAGGCCTTGGCAATATGATGTGGATGCCACAAATAATTGTAGGAAGAATACCTACTCCATCACCAAAGATGGGAAAACCTTCACCATGAAGCCCTTGCCTGATAATAAGACTGAAAAGGAACCTACTATCATCATTATGGGTGAGAAGCAAATGTTGAAAGCATTGAAGGAATCTGAGACCGAGTCCTATGTCCTGATTTCCAAACTCAAGGACAGCATAAGATCTGATGATAAGGACCCCATACCAAATGAAGTCAAGAACCTATTAGCAAAGTACAGTGTTGTCACCGCTAGTGACCTGTCCACAAGCCTCCCTCCATTAAGAGATATTAGTCATCAAATTGACTTAATACCTAGTTCATCCTTACCCAACAAGGCCCCATACAAGATGACACCATCTCAGAATGCGGAGATTGCAAGGCAAGTCAGTGAACTATTGGAGAAGGGACCGATTTAGAAAAGCCTCAGTCCATGTGCTATCCCGTCAGTCCTAGCTCCTAAAAAGGATGGAAAGTGGAGGTTGTGCACAGACAATAGGGCCTTGAACAAAATCACCATAAGATATCGGTTCCCCATCTCAAGAATGGAGGATTTTCTAGATCAACTTGGCACTGCTGGTTATTTCTCAAAAATTGATTTAAAATCAAGCTATCATCAAATCAGGATTAAGCGAGGGGATGAATGGAGGACAAGGTTTAAGACAAAGGAAGGTTTGTTTGAGTGGCTTGTTATGCCATTTGGCTTGAGCAATGCTCCAAGCACATTCATGAGACTCATGAATGATATTTTCATTGATTTTATTGGTAAATTTGTAGTCATATATTTGGATGATATTCTGATTTACAGTCATAGAAAATAAGAACATCTTAATCACGTTGAGCAGGTCTTGAGGAGACTCCATCAGCACAAGTTAGTGATTAACTTGGAAAAATGCATGTTAATGAAGAAGGAACTCATTTTCCTAGGATTTGTCATCTCCCAAGGCACCCTAAAAATAGATCCAGAGAAGGTTGCAGCAATCGTCAATTGGCCTAAACCAAAGAATCAAGGTGATGTTAGAAGTTTTCATGGTCTTGCAACTTTTTATAGAAAATTCATTAAAAATTTCAGTCATGTATGTGCTCCCATGCTGGATACTATTAAAGGTGGTAAAAAGACTAAGTTTGTGTGGACTAAAGAAGCAAATAATGCCTTCCAATACCTCAAGAATAGAGTATCTCAATATCCAATCTTAACCCTTTCAGATTTCAACAAAGTGTTTGTGTCAAGGAATCACGATGTATGTTTGAAGACATTTTCAAACAGAGGATTGTTTTGTTCAAAGCCGAATGTACCAACAGTGACATTGCCGGTCTTTCACACTGTTCCATTTCTCACTATTCTCATGCATTTCTCCAGCCTGAGAGAAGTAAGGAAGTCTCCAATCCATACCGAAGTTCAGTGAATCAATTCATGTGCTTACTTGTAGTAAGGTCTTTCTCAATCACAACACTTGTAAGTCATTTCATTGCAAATTCTTGAAATCTATGATAGTGAAATTCCCACCGAGTAAGGTGCTAAATGTGATAGTAAGACTGGTGAGTGTTTGGATTGGTGTGTTTAAGTAATGATTTGTGTTAAGACTGTTCTGTTAGTCTAGCATGCCACAGAGTTGATTTGAGTGGTGACTTGCATGAGTATGTTGTACTGTAAACCTACCTAGAACACCTGGTATTCTTAATCATCCTAGTGACTCATTAGGTAACAAATTATAAATCTCTGAATGTATGCCCTATACCTGCCCTATTAACCAGTGAATGGTGGGCTTGTGACTTAATTAGGACTCAGTGAGTGGGTGCCTAGTTTGTGAGGTTGTGATAACCTAAATTGGGTCACTTTCAGCACTTGTGAAGAGTGTGAAGGGTACACACCAACATGGGGACTTTGCCTTCTAGGTTCATTGCTAACCTTTAGAAGGTTTTGAAGGACCAATTTAGTCCTAATCCACACTTCTGTTGTGCACTTTGCACTAGAGAGAGAGAGAGAGGACATAAGTGGGAGAGAGAGGGTGATAAGAGAGTGAGAGGAGATAAAGGGGAGAGAGAGGGTGATGTGTGTGTGAGAGAGAGAGAGAGAGAGAGAGAGAGAGAGAGAGGTGATAATGGAGAGAGAGAGAAAGAGGGTAAGAAGGGGAAATATAGAGGGTAGGAAGGTGGGATAGAGAATATGTGTGTCTCTGTGTGTGTGTGTATGTCTGAGAGAGAGGTGAAAAGGTCTCTCTCTCTCTCTCACCCCCTTCTCTCTCTCTCTCTATCCTTCTCACCTTCTCAATCTCTCCCTTCCTCTCTCAGCCCCTGCCACATTCTCACTCTCTCTCTTCCTCAATGGCCACCCATGAATTTTTTAAATTGCTGATTGATTTCCTTTGCTTCTTTCAATGGCCATCCATAATTTTTCAGCAATCTTCCAACCTTTCATACATAGTTGTTCAATACATATTAATATATTATGCATAAAAAATAATATATAATATATGATATATAATGTAACATTTAATATTAATATATATTAAATAATATTTAATGTAAAATGTATATTATATAATATTTAATATATAATTGATATTATATAATATTTAATATATAATCTAATATTTTTTTTTTGATATATAGTATATCATATGAAGGATCAAGAAATGGGAGGGAGAAAGGGGTTGGAGAAATTAAGAGAGAGAAAGGGGAGGGAAAAGTTAAAAATCAAAATTCTGCCGGCATTTTTGGGTACCCGATTAGGCTCGGTATTGCTTTGTGCACCAAACCTACATGGTCAACTATTGAAATGTCTCAAAAACATGTTTTTCCCCTATTTCTCTGAGTTCCAGACTTTGACCATGTAGCTAACGACTTTTTTTTCACCCAAATTTGATGAAATGAAAAGGGTATCTTAAGGAAATTATCAGCTTTCTATCGATATAATCGCTGTCAAATTTTGAATTTGGTAAGTGTAATACCCCAAAAATGGGCTATAAGTTCATAAATCTCTTATATCAACACATCGAACAAAATCGACATCAAAGTCCTAACCTAAGGCACATCTGAACATCATCGAATCCTAATTGATTATCTCAAATTCTGCATCAGAGAATATTCCTAATTATCATAATTATCTTTAATTTAATGATTATTTGGCGATAAATCCTATTTATCCTAAAGTTTGATTAATTGAATATTCTCAATATTTAATTAATTAGATTTAATTCTGCCACTTAATTATTTAATTGAAGTTATTATATTTATTCCTAAATTGTATTATTTAATTTTGACAATAAATCCAAAATCCTATGAATAATTGATTAAATTCTTATTTAATTAATTAAAGCAAGTTGTCAATTTTTAATAATATTATTTTTGAATAAAAGTTTGAAAAATGATTGATTAACCCATAAATCAATTGTTTTATTTTTCAAAATCAGTTAAGTTGGAAATAAATCACTTTATTATTAAATTAATTCATAAATAAAACATGCACAATCAGAAAAGCAGAAAATATCAATTATCAATTAAAGCTAAACTCTATTTTGAGTTGAACTTTGCTTTTGCATGTTTTTGTGAGTTAATTATTCTTTATTTAAAAATAACTCAAAAATCAACCTGAGTTATTTGAGTGATTTATGGCTTTCTTCCATGCATCCCCAAAGCCCTGGATTTCTATAAAATCAAGGCTCATCTCTTCACAAATCATCCACAAGAATTGCATAATCACGCTACTGAATTGGAGATTGAAGAATCATCTTTGTGAATCCAAGCTTTGTGAGATCAACATTGCATAGTTTTTCATATTGTATTAGTTTTCATTTGTT
The DNA here is from genome assembly GCA_027943335.1 of Chamaecyparis obtusa. Lineage (NCBI taxonomy): Eukaryota > Viridiplantae > Streptophyta > Pinopsida > Cupressales > Cupressaceae > Chamaecyparis > Chamaecyparis obtusa. The sequence continues at coordinate 1,066,554 of BSBK01007259.1, forward strand.
AGATCTTCATAGCATATCAATTTTTACATATCATAGATTCATATCAATTTTTATCATAATTGCATAGAAAATAAAAAAAATAGATTAATTACATTCATATTTAATATCAGTTTTGCATTCAAATCCTTCATGTAGGTGTCGTCAAGGTCACTGATCTTGATAACAATCTAAGAACATCATACTCACACCTATTAGAAGGTAGTAAATCACTTGGTTAGTTTAGCTTTCAATTCATTGCACAATTTCATTTTTGCTAACTTCTAATGTTTTATTGAAGTGTTGTGTCTACAGAATAGGTACAAAATTCACACACATTTCTAGCGCCCACTGTGGGGCCCTGAAATGGGTTTCCAATTCAATTCTATCAATTTCTATCTTTTTCTCCTCGATTTCTATGCCAAACTATGATTTTTAATTTCTATCTGTACAATCTTCATACGAGTTTCTGACAAAAGTCATTTCACACTGTACCCACTATTGTACGTCAGTCTATCAAATTGAGGATCATGTTGTACTATACACACTGTCGTTTGAAAGTTTAATTGTCATTTCACAGAACACCCAGTGTTGTATGAGTTTCTGGACTGTCGTCTGGGAGCATACCCACTATCGTACGAGTTTCAGACTGTCATCTGGTAACAGACCCACTGCCGTATGAGTTTTGGCATCAGATTTCAACTGTTGTTTCATTTTTCAGGGTAGTTTATTATATTTAGTTTTCAAATTTTGACTAACGGCTAATCTTAACAATTAAAATTCTCTATTTTTGATTGACTCTTGCTGGTTTTGATTGGAAAAAGTGCAAGAATTGCTAAAAATAGGTAAAAATCTACTAAGCGCGTTGCAAAGAATTCAGGTAATCTTCTTAGCTGATAAGACTTCAATTTTGGATCTAAAACAAACATCTCATGTGTCTAGCTTGAGTGACTTTTATTGCTTTCCTATCACAGACTTCATTTGGGCTATAAAAATGAACATAGTTTGCTTTCAACATCTTTGTTACACATAGTAATTAGGTCCCATGAACACTATTTGTGGATCTTGAGAGAGTGGGTTTCCAGTGAAACTTTTTTCAATGAAGGATCCCTTGTAGGTGGGGAGGATACTGAGGGAGTCTCACGTTCCACTAGATCTGTGTGTCTTCAACTTTTGATCAAGGCATTCTCTCTCCGGAGAGGTTGATAGATCATAAGGGGTTGATGTCATAGATCTTTGTGAGATAATCTTGGTCTTAGCGTGTCAGATTAATCTATCTACTTTGTTTGGGTTAAAAGTGAAAAGGCTAGGGGATTATGCTTTACTTCCTTTTTGGATAGTACCAGAAACCCAAATCCTTGAATCTAGAACTAGTCTCCATGTGATATATCTTGTGAGTCACCTTTAGAGAGGGTTAACCGTAGTGGACATTCCCTTAATTGGGTCAATCATGTTGACGAAACCTCAAGTGGTAATAGCCATTTTCACCGTGGTAGTGATAGCCGCTATATAAATGTCCTTATGGAAGAAATCTTCACAGGTGTGGTTCATTGTTGGGTTGTCAGATCTCCCTAGCAGCTCCTGATTGATTAAATTCTCGGACTGTGTCAAAACTTTGGTGTGCCAGGATTAGAGTTCACCCCTTTGGATCATAAAAGTTACAAAGTCAAACCATCACTAAAAACCCTAGTGAGGCCAAATTTTCATTTTCTAGGGTAGATGTGTGTTATTGCAAAGCTTTTTGGAACATACACAATTAGCACTCTCAGGGATTAGCACAAATTCAGTCACTTTATTGTTCATGCGCAAGTTTGCTTTTGCCCTTGTTCATTATTTTTAGACGTGCTTGAAATCACTTGCTTGCTATTTTGTGTGCTTGTCTATCTATTTGGTTTCTAAAAATGAATAAATCTGGTCTACTCTTCGAATCTGGACAGTACAATTTGCAAACAATTTGAAATTGAAAAACCTAAATTTGCAAAATTTGAAGTGAAATTCCTTTCTAGAGTCAAAAGTCATATCAGGAGGTCAGAAAGTCATACGAGTTTCTATCAAATGTCATTTCATTACTACCCAACTGTCGTATAGTAAAGAACCTAGTGTCGTACGAGTCTTTCTACTAGTCAAATTCAAAAAGTCAAATCCTGCTAGCAATTATTGTGCAAGTTTTTGCAACTGTTGTACGAGCTTTTCAACTGTCGTTTCATAGCATACCCACTATCGTATGAGCTTTTCAACTGTCATTTCATAACATACCCACTATCGTACGAGATTTTCAACTGTCATTTCATAGCATATCCACTGTCATACGAGCTTTTCAACTGTCATTTCATAGCATACCCACTGTTGTACGAGTCTGTAGAGTGTCATTTGGAAATTTTTTGAAAGTTGTCAGAAAATTATCAGAATTGCCAGATACTTAGCTTTTTCAGCCTATTTCCAGAATCTGTAGAACAAATCATTGTGTCAGGAACAAAGCAGCAACTACTGAGAATCCAATCATTTTCCTAAAGTGGCCTTTTGAATCTAATTTAGCCTTCTGTTTAATCGATTTGAATCTTTATCATCTTGTGTCAAAACCTTGTCATAACTATCAATCTTCAATCAATCATCAAAATGACTAAGTGTTCTGATATCTTGTCCGCTATCTTTTGGGAATCTACCCATACATCTAGGGCACAATATGTTGGCATTAAGCAAAATTGCCACTAGTGACAACACTTATTTGCATTCTCAGTGCAAACCGAGCAGACAGTGCAAACCGAGCAGACAGTGCAAACCGAGAAAGTTAGTACAAACCGAACAGAACAGTGTAAACCGAGTAACATCATGTCTACCGAGTCACCAGTATTTACCGAGTTCAAAACCTACCGAGTGATCAGTATGAACCGTGCCTTCACTTCTACCGAGTGCATGACGATGCCGAGTAATGCAGTGGACGCCGAGTATCAGAAAGTCACCGAGTTAGTTTGCAGGAACCGTGTAACCATACTTGGACCGACTTAGTAGCACTTATGTTTATTTGTCAAGCCGACTTTGTAATTGTAATTGTAATTAATTGTTTAAGACTTGTATATAAACAATGTTGTAAAAATGTAAAATGGAAGTAAGAAATATATGTAAAAAAAAAAGGAAAGAAAGGTAGAGATAAGCGAATTACAAAGGGCTTCAAAAGTATAAGGAATAGCAAAGACAAATTCATCACAGAAGGTGATCAGTACATCAGCGAATCTCAATCAGCAATCCAGTTGCAAAGCCAGAGATCTACTATTTCATCCTAACAGGTGAATCAGTACTAAATCCTTTAACTGGGTAGACTTAACAGTCTTTTGTAAAATCTCTTTACCGAGTGCATACTTCATTGTATGTTTGTAAATCCTTTAACAGGGTGGATTTAGCAATCCTTATTGCTCCTAACAGGGCAGATCATCAGAAGTGATCAAATTGTAAGCCTTAACCGGCCAACTTTATTCTGCAGTATTAAAGCTTTGTGGGTTTCTTCCCCACCCCAGTTTTACTTTCTTTTGGAAGGTTTCTGGGTAACCAAATCTATGTGTCATTATTGTGAATGCTTTTAAGTTTCATGCTTTCTGTATGCAAAGGTTAAAAGTAAATTACATGTTAAAATTGAAAGAAAATTTGGAGTTACCGATTCACCCCTCCCCTCTCAGTAACTCGGTTAATTCCTGAATATTTCCAACAATTGGTATCAGAGCAGCATTGGTTCTCAAGATAAAGCTTAACTAGCTTGAGCAAAGATCCAGGACAATGGAGGTATTCAAACTGAACAAGGTGATTGAAAATGAAAAGCTAGATCTGGAAATGGCCATAGCTAAACTCAAAGAAGCAAAAGAACATCTTTCCCAATCTCTAAGAAGAAGGAAGGAACTTGCAAATCAGATGAATGATCAGACTTACATTGAAGAAAAGATTGAAGATCTTTTTCCCTCAAATAACTCAAATGAAGCAAACAATGCTGTCAAAGAACTCCTAGAAAAGAATGGGTCTCTGCAGGAAGAAGTGAGAAAATTGAAAAGAGAACAAGAGCTACACTCTACAAGATTCTGTGAGATCTTGGAACAAAGAAACAAGTTGAAAGATGAATTAGATGGAAGAAACATTGAAGTCCAAAATAAAACCCTTCAGCTAGAAAACCTAATTGATCAGATCTCTCATACAAATGAGGAAATTCTGAATCTAAGATCATAAATAGAAAGCACAAGAGAAGAACTAAGATCTGAAAAGGAAATCAATCTAAGATTGGTGGATGACCTAAATGCTGAAAAACAAATCAATGAAGGAATGCTGAAAAGCCAAGAAGACTTGAATCAGCTGTATGAGCGAAATCTTCATAGGCAAAAAGGAAAAGCAGGACTTGGATACAAAGGAGAAGGCGAATCCTCTAAGCAAGGTACTCAAAGAAATCAAAAACCTACTTGTAATCACTATGGTAAAATAGGACATACTTCAAATAAATGTTGGAACAATGAAAAAGCAGAATTCAATGGAAAATGTTACAGCTGCAATCAACCTGGTCACAAAGCAAATGAATGCAGGGAAAAACCTAGATTCAGAGGTAATTGTCACAAGTGCAACAAACAAGGTCACAAGGCATCCAAGTGTAGATCCAAGACATTTAATCCAGCAGAACAAATTATGAAAGCAATGTTTGGATGGGACTACAACACCTGGTGTAGATGTCATTACTGTGGAGAATATGGACACATTGGCATGAATTGCATAAAACATCATCTAAGGAAAAGAGATACTACCGTAAGATGCTTCAAATGCACTAAACTCGGTCACATAGCCAGAAACTGCATGAATGCTAGTGAAGTTGAAGATGGAAAGAAGAATGAAGCAACTAAGGTCAGGAAACAGGTAAGACAAAAATGGATTCCTAAAGCTACCGAGAAATCTAGTCCAAGTAATGGAATGGATGGCTCTATCGACTCAAACTAAATTTCCAAGAAAGCATTGGAACTGTATTCTCATAGACCAATTTCAAGCAGTTCCAGAATCAAAATTAAAAGAAAGATCTAAATCAGCATGAAAGATGCAGTAAGATCACAGGGAGGTCGGTATCAGTCTTCACCGAGAAAGGTCGGTATCAGTCTTCACCGAGCAAGGTCGGTATCAGTCTTCACCGAGCGAGGTCGGAGCAATATGAATTCTCGAGTTCACCGAGTTGCGAAGTCTTTACCGAGAAATTAATTCTTAGTGGGTGACAGTCTGTCAGAATTCATACCCTAATTTGTACTGAGCATTAATGACAGAGTTGTAAACAAAAAGCAAGTAATCGAACTCATTCTTCACCGCGAATCTTTAGCACTTTGAGAGCAGAAAATTTCAAGAGCAACCCAGCGATTCAATACTTTTGCGAAAGGAATTTTCTGTGAGCTATCATGGCATCATCCAGCACTTCAGTGAAGAAAGGATCTGATATGTTAGTCCAAGGGGAATGGAAAGCACCAGATTTCAAGATCGTGCCCGCAATTGCAGCAGCCCTAGATCCGAACGGAGCTCAATCTCAGATTCCTCCTAAGGTACTGCTTATTAACGATATCCGCAATCATTTTAACTGTTCAATTCATGAAATGGGGAACCTAGAACTAGATATTGTGCATGAGGAACTGTGTGTGGATGGTATTCTGAAACCCGAGCACAAACATCTGGAAGATAAAGGTTTAGTTCACATTGCACATCTACCTCGAAACTTTTGAGATAAATGGGTTAGATACATTCTCAGCCGTGTACATGATGGCAACATTTGGCTTGAGCAACCTATTGAGATCACAAAGAAGATGATTCAACAAGTCACCGGTCTTCCCATGTTGAACAAAGCAAAAACTACCAAAACCCTAGGTCGGACGGAACTAGAGAAGAAAACCCTAGCCGAGTGGGACGGTAGAGGCATGAAAGTTAGCAGCATTACCGATGCTGAACTGAAGTTTGGTACACACATCATTGCCCATAAGATTTACAGTTCTAGTCGACAGAATAGTGTATCCTGTGAAGCTATTGACCTAGCATACAAAGTGGTCAAGAATAACTTAACATTTGACCTAGCAGACTTATTGTTAAAGCAGTTTAACAAAAACATGGAAAGCATTAAAACTTCCAAAAACAATCCATGTAAGTTTGGATCCTTATTGGTCTGTTTATTCTTCTATGTTCAGAAATTCTTCCCTTCTAAAGGAAAAGTTGTATGGAGAAAAGATGTGCCAGTCCTCTATGAAATAAATGAATACATCTCAGAAATGGGTGAAAATTTTGAAAGCATCATGGATAATTATTTTGAGTCTTTCAAAGAGAAAATGAATGACAGATTCTGGATTCCACAGAAGTTGGTGGAAGATTACAAAGATGACATTTGTTTCATGGTGGATTGTGATAATGTATATATTCAAGCTGTTAAACCGAGGACTGTATATGTAAAACCTCTTCCTTATGAGGTAAATATTGATGAAACCAAGAATATCATTGAAGCTCTTCTTAATCAGCCTGTCAATCCCAAAGCTCCATATTTTGGAACATATGATGAAGCTAAGGTGAGAATTGAACTAAGCATAAAGCTTCCACAGGTAGTAAACAAAGGAAAGAAGAGGATAGCCAAAATGCAAATGATAATCGAGGACAAAGAAGAAAAAGATGAAGAAGAAGAGGAAAAGGATGAGAAAACAGAGGAACCAGAACTTGCAAAGAAGAAAGGAAAGGTTTTCATCACTAAGGCACCTAAGCCTCCCACTGCTGTATTTACAAGGAGAAATACAAGAGGTAAGGCAGACAAGGCAGACAAGGCAGATAAAGACATAGTATTCAAAAGGCCTCCTCTAAACCTTCAAGAAAAGCTCAAACTCTTTAGAGACGGATCAGGATCTGGAGTAAGTAACATAAAATCCTTAAAATATGAAACCAGATCGGAAATAGAATAGAAGGAAATAGAAGATGCTGTTATTGAAAAGATGGGACAGTGGAAATACTCTCCTGAAGAAATAGCCCCACAGGTTCCAGCAGTTCTATTAAATCCAATAAAAATGAGATGGAGCAATGCAAAGCAAACTGTGATAGACATATTTGATCAAACCCTGAGACAGTTGATGCCGAGCTTGAAAAATGATGAAGTAAAGAAGGCATTAAAAGAAAATGAAAGTAAGATGACATTAAAGTTCAATACTTGTTTGATTTTGATCAACAATATTGAATCGGTTGTGAAGGCTGCAAATGCCACATGGAAGAACATATACCACCTTCACCAACCGAGTATTGAAACAGTAATAATAAAAGATATTGAAGATGACAGTGATGAACAAGAAGAAGACACTGAGGTAGATGATACTGTGAGGATAGCAGCAGAAGTCATTGCATCCCTTCCTACCTCTCCAGTAAAAGTTTCTATATCCAGCCCGGAGACACCTTCAAGCATGGTTGTGACAACTTCCACATTTGTCCAATCATCCATAGCAACAACAGAAGCAGCTACCATTTCTTCTACCAAGTTGCAGTCTCCCGCATCATCAAGTTTTCCAGCAGTAAGTTTTCCAATTTTTGAATCTTCAAGTGTAACTATTTTAAGCTCTCCAGTAGAAAGTATACCAGTATCTATAGCCAGCCCTACTTTATCTACTGTCACTACTACCAAAGCATTAAGTTCAGATAAGCCTAAGGCTCTACCGAGTATAAAATTTTTGGGTAAGAATGTAGTAGAGGATATAGACCTAGATGAAGAGATAGAGATTCCTACATTAGATTTTGCAAATCTATCAGTGGACCAAATGCAAAATATAGGTGAGATCCTCCAAAGGAAAGAAAAACAAAAGAAGCTTAAAGAGGAGAGAGACAAGGAATATCAAATCATCAAGGATGCTAAGGACATTTTGTCTGATGCATTAGGCATTAAAGTAGACTCCTCCCAACATGTTTTGTTACAATTAGCAGAAGCAGTTGTTAAATACAATGAGGATTCATCTGGGACAGAAAAATTAGTTGAAAGAGCCGAGAAGAGATTCAACAATAAAGTGCTTGAGCACATTGCTCAGCACATAGCTATTAACCAAGTAGAATTGGCTTCAGTTTTGTCAAACACTAAATCTATCTATTCGAATGCTACCTCTCTTTTGGCCAGACTGTGCAACATTGCCGAGTTCACAAAGGATGTTAAGGATAAAATGAATAAAATGGATGAGGACATGAAGATTAGCATACAGAAGCTGTAACTTGAACCAAGTTCAAGCTCTGCTCATCACATGAAAATTTCACACCTATCAAATATGTAGTCTGATCTACTGAAAGAAGACACAAGGATCCGGTCCACACTGCTAGACATCCAACACATGATCCTTCCCATCATGAATACAATGTATAAGCACATTGAACATTCCAAAACATTGATTCATGACAATCAGTTCTCTATAGCAGATCACATGATTGAACTCTCTGCAGAAGTCCAAATTGCAATACAAACATGTAAGATTCTGCAAGAAAGTTGGGACAGAACCCTGGCACTAATAATGAAGGTACATTCTGATTTTCTATCAAATTTTGGATTCTCTCTGTAAATAACCTGTATACACACCTTTGGCATTATCGTCAAAAAGGGGGAGATATGTATAGAAGAAGATTTGTATAGAAACAGTTAGCACATTGAAAGGGGGAGACAATGTATAAAGCCCTATAACAAAGACAAATTTTGAAAAATCAAAATAAAACTCAGCATGATTCATGTATATAAGTTTTGGCCAATAAGTGTTTTTGTCACTAATGCCAAAGGGGGAGATTGTTGGCATTAAGAATAATTGCCACTAGTGACAACACTTATTTGCATTCTCAGTGCAAACCGAGCATACAGTGCAAACCGAGCAGATAGTGCAAACCAAGCAGACAGTGCAAACCGAGCAGACAGTGCAAACCGAGCAAATAGTGCAAACCGAGCAAGTTAGTACAAACCGAACAGAACAGTGTAAACCGAGTAACATCATGTCTACTGAGTCACCAGTATTTACCGAGTTCAAAACCTACCGAGTGATCAGTATGAACCGTGCCTTCACTTCTACCGAGTACATGACGATGCCGAGTAATGCAGTGGACGCCGAGTATCAGAAAGTCACCGAGTTAGTTTGCAGGAACCGTGTAACCATACTTGGGCCGACTTAGTAGCACTTATGTTTATTTGTCAAGCCGACTTTGTAATTGTAATTGTAATTAATTGTTTAAGACTTGTATATAAACAATGTTGTAAAAATGTAAAATGGAAGTAAGAAATATATGTAAAAAAAAAGGAAAGAAAGGCAGAGATAAGCGAATTACAAAGGGCTTCAGAAGTATAAGGAATAGCAAAGACAAATTCATCATAGAAGGTGATCAGTACATCAGCGAATCTCAATCAGCAATCCAGTTGCAAAGCCAGAGATCTACTGTTTCATCCTAACAGGTGAATCAGTACTAAATCCTTTAACCGGGTAGACTTAACAGTCTTTTGTAAAATCTCTTTACCGAGTGCATACTTCATTGTATGTTTGTAAATCCTTTAACAGGGTGGATTTAGCAATCCTTATTGCTCCTAACAGGGCAGATCATCAGAAGTGATCAAATTGTAAGCCTTAACCGGCCAACTTTATTCTGCAGTATTAAAGCTTTGTGGGTTTCTTCCCCACCCCAGTTTTACTTTCTTTTGGAAGGTTTCTGGGTAACCAAATCTATGTCATTATTGTGAATGCTTTTAAGTTTCATGCTTTCTGTATGCAAAGGTTAAAAGTAAATTACATGTTAAAATTGAAAGAAAATTTGGAGTTACTGATTCACCCCTCCCCTCTCAGTAACTCGGTTAATTCCTGAATATTTCCAACACAATATTCTTCACCCACATCTAATCGAATCTTCAAACCAATCAGACCTTGACAAGGTTGCATCATTTGGTCATCTTGATTCAATTCATTCTTCAGTTGTCTTCATCTTATTCTTTTTCTTCACCAAAGGTTAATGGTGGAAACTAGAGCTTCCTCTCACAAGAAATCTGGGGAAATATCTCATACTTTACCTTTGACTCACATAGGTCCAACTTTTGAGCAACTCCATGATTCTGGTCTTTACAAAGATGACGGTACTGGCAACCTTCAATTAAAAACTGGTTACATTCCTCCTTCATCAACTCATGAAGGTACCCAACAAACCCCACATCAATCTATTCTAGGGAGTCCATAAACTCCTACCATGTCTCAAGCAGGGAAAAACTTTGACTCTCAAAGAGCTCAATCTCAACATGGTGCAGATCAGGAACCCATGCCCGAAGAAATTGCTTAATATCAAAATGATGATAACTTCAAATGAATGATGAAGCATTTCTTGAAAGAAGATAGAGAGGCATACTTTTTACAATTAGCTCAACAAGGAGCTAAACTTCCTCCCAACTTTAATGTGGAAAATATCATTACACATGAGGAAGAAACTCCACTCATAGCTATTATGAAACATATGCATGCCATGCAAGTCAAACTTAACAGCCTTGAGAAAGAAAAGGAACCTAAGGAGTTCTCCATGGAAGCTCTATGCCCTTTTCCTTTTGACAAAGACTTGTATATGCCACCATTTCTAAAATGAGTGGAGATGCCCAAGTATGATAAGTATGATGGACACTCTGACCCTCAAGACCATGTCAGAGAATTCTATACCCAATCAATGGAATTCATGCACGAACCAACCTATCTAATGCGTCTCTTCCCTTGATCTCTAGGAGGAGCAGCCATTCAATGGTTCTCTCGATTAACTTCCACTATGAAAACTTTTGAAGAATTGATCAAATTGTTTTATCAGCAATACTCCTACAATATTCAATAGCCAATCACCATGATTGATATCTGTAATCTCAAGCAATATCCAGGAGAACCATTCCTAACATTTCTCAAGAGATGGAGGAAGAAGTTCTCTCTATATGCCAGACCTATTCCAAAAATAGAAAAACTAGAAATCTTCATCAATAACCTTGTTCCAGAAATCAATTATCCTCTACAAATGCAAGATCATACATCTTTTGATAAGATGGTGGATAATGCTATCAAAATCGAAAAAGTGCTTGTGAAAAAAGGAGAAATCACACTTCAGAAAGACAAGTATGAATCTGGGTCCAGTTCTAAAGACAAGAACAAAAATTGGAACAAGAACAAAGGCATTGTCATAGATGGCATTGTTGATACTATCTGTACCCCATCAAAGGCACCAGCCTACAACCTAACTCTTGGTTCCCAAGCCATTAAAGCTTCAGAACAAAATTCATTCGAACCATTTCAAAAGAAGCTAGAGTACAAATCTTGGGATAAACAGCGAAAGTTCACTCCTCTTGGAGAATCTTTAGAATCAGCTATGAAAAATCTACTGGCTGATAACATCATCTCTTTTCCAGCAATCTGACCACCTGATTTTGAGCCTAAGCCAAAATGGTGGAGAGAAAACAAATTTTGTGATTTCCATCGAGGTAAAGGTCACAAAACTAATAACTACTTATGGTTGAAACACACCATTCAAGATCTGATCGATAGGGGAGACATCACAGTTGACAATCCTAAGAGAAATAACGATCATACAACATTCACAGAACCATTTCCGAAACATGGTCAAGAAGTTTCATCTTCTCAACCTAATATGGGGGCAAAAGTCAATTATGCTTACCCTAGAAATAATGCTACCATCAATATGGTTGAACCTTGTCTCTCAAAGCATTGCAATGTCATCACAATTGTAAGAAGAGATAGACAAAATCAATCCACCAATACAGTTACTCGATCACAAGCCCAAGCACATCTTAAAGGACAAATCCCAGATTCATCAAATGTCCCTAAGGCGCCCTTCAATCTTTCATCTGCTTCTAAACAGAAGGCTGCTTCCAAATCTTCCAATCCAAAGGATACAAGGCCTACATCTTATAGAATTGTTCAACAACTCCAGCACACTAATGCCAAAATCTCCATGTTTGAGTTTCTTTGAATATCTCCAGCTCACAGAGCCATACTAGACAAAGCTTTTCTCTGTTCCAATGTTCCTGATGACCTTGATTTAGATAGGTTCCAGACTATGGTTGGACATCTTACATCTCTACAATATATCTCCTTTTCAGAGGAAGATGACAAATCCTTGAGTCACCCACATAATCAGCCTTTGCATATAGAAGTCTTGTTCCAGAACCGTAGAGTCAAACGTGTGTTGATAGATGGGGGCACTGGCCTAAACATTTGTTCTTACAACTTGATCACACAATTGGGATTTTTAGAATTGGCTATTGATCCTCGAAAGAAGATAACCATAAAAGCCTGTGATGAACAAGAAAGATCTTCTAAAGGCACCATTGTCTTACCCATCTGAGTGGGTCCAGTTATCAAAGATACCATCTGTCAAGTGCTTGATATACCTTTGGCCTACAACATCCTCCTAGGGAGACCATGGATACATGAAATGCAAGCTATTCCTTCTAAATACCATCAATGTTTGAAGTTTCCTTATGAAGGAGTAGAGGTTACTATCCCCGTAGATCTAAATACAACTTGCAATACCTTGAAGGAAAGTGTAGATAAGCTTGTGCCTAATAACAGAGAATCTTCCATTGAACCAACTAAAGAAGCATCCACATCTAAAATGGAAGATCTTGCAAAAGAGGTTAATATCAAAGAAAATAGTATGGGAGAATATACTATTGAGCTAGTCTTATCTTTGACATCTCTCCCTATCTCACCTAAGTCTTATGGGAAATATTTGAAACAATCCAAACCAAACTCTAAAGAACCCCTTGAGGTATATCAAAATAATTTTGTAGCAGAACAAGTCTCCAAGCAAGAATTTAAAGAAGATGAAGCTGTGCTATCATGGCTATACAAAGATGAACCTGAATCCCACAATGTTCAAACTAGTGACTCTAAAGCACCACAGATCCCTTCTAAGTCATACAGTCCAGGAAATAAATTGATAGCTAAGATGGGATATCCAGGTCAAGGACCTCTAGGAGTTAGAGGAAAAGGTCTTGTGGCACCTATTTCACATACGGGTAGGGAAAATAAGAATACTGTTGGCCTAGGATTTAAGAAGAAACCTTATCACCTCAAAGGTAATTGTTCCCATGTCATAGAGAAGATCACACCAAGAGAAGCCCTTCTTAAGAAAGAAGAAATAGAACCATTAGATAGTGATTCAGACAGCTCAAAACTCATCCCCTATGAAAAATTTCCTAAAGAGATCAAAGACCTTCTTGATGTAGAAGATGATCCAATAAAAAGAATTAATGTAGTAGAAACACAAGAACCTACTATCAATCAAGAGATAGTTGCAACACAAGAACCAACTAATCTCGAAAATAATCAAGAAGAAGAAGGTGGTAGTTATTCTGAGATAGATTCCCATGAGTATGAATACAAATCTGAATATGAGGGTAACCCTTCTTGGGGTATTCACCCTGACTTTACTCATGTTCTAAGATTTCCTAGAGATCCTGAATCAGAAGATGAATCTAATGACTATGAATGGGGAGTCATTCCAGAACCAGATGAGCTTATCACCGAGAAGCATTTTGATTTTATTCACCAATATGCACCTCAACCCAATGTAAGTCTAGAATGAAATGATGAACCTATCGAGTCTGATCCACCTATGGTTGAATTGGACTCCCACGATGACATTGAGCCTATTCATGAATTGAACATCTTAAGTTGTAATATCACCTTTGAACTTGAGTGTTAGGTTAGGACCAATGATGACATATTCATATCTGTAAACACTATCTCCCAATCTTTCCCTACCTTGACTATCCAATATCCAGACCTTATTGATCAAACCTCCACAAATCCGAGCCATAATATTTATACCTTCCTGAATGACTATGCCCTTGCTTGCTACCTAAATGCAGTTGAGCCTATGAGGACTTCCATCAGTGAACCGAGTGTCAACATGACCGAGTCAGTCATCAAATATGTTAGTCAGAAAAATAAGAATAAGAATAAAAGAAAAGGAGTTCTGAGGGTGAAAACCACTTTGTGGCAGTCTCAAAACCTACAAAAGTAAAAATAAAAGATGTATCCGAAGGTGAAAACCTCTCTGAGGCACCTAAGGATGAGATATTTGATGTCTTTTCGAGTCATTTACATGATAGATCTTCAGTTCTAATTGAGCCCACTCAATCTATCAATTTGGGTACGACAGAGGAACCACAATTGGTACATGTAGCACAATCATTATCAGAAGAAGAGAAGCAAAAATTTACTACATTCCTAATAGAGAAAAAGATCAACTTTGCATGGAAATATTTAGATATGCCTAGATTGGATCCTAATCTTATCATGCACCATTTATCTATAGCTCCTAATGTAAAACCTGTCAAGCAAAAATTGTGAAAGATGCATCCTCATGTTGCACTCTTAGTAAAAGCTAAATTAGAGAAGCTCATGAAAGCCGGATTCATCTGAGTTATTGACTATGCAGAGTAAATTTCTAATATTGTACCTATTTCTAAACCAGATGGTTCAATTAGAGTGTGCATAGACTTTAGAGATGTGAATAGAGCGTGCCCTAAGGATGATTTTCCACTACCTAACATTGATATGATAGTGGACATGACTGTGGGTTTTGAGATGTATTCCTTAATGGATGGTTTTTCTAGATATAACCAAATAAAAATTTCTTCAGAGGATCAAGAGAAAATTGCTTTCACATGTGCATGGGGTACCTTCGGTTGGAATGTCATGCCATTTGGGCTTAAAAATGCTACTGCTACATATCAAAGAGTAATGAAATCTATTTTCCATGACATGATGCATCGAACTATGAAAGATTATGTTGATGATACTTTAGCAAAATCTATGATTATAACTAAACATCTAAAGGACTTGAGCATGATCCTAGACAAAATGGAAAAGTTTAGTCTCCGACTAAATCCTAAGAAGTGTGCTTTTGGTGTCACTTTTGGAAAGCTCTTACAATACATAGTTTCAAAGAAGGGCATTGAAGTTGATCCAGCTAAAGTAAAGGCTATCATGGAAATGCAACCTCCAAAGAATATTAGTCAAATGAGGACATTGCAAGGAAGAGTTCAATCTATCAGAAGATTTATATCACAACTAGCAGACATATCACAACCTTTTACAAAAACATTACATAAAGGTGTGACCTTTGCATGGAATGAAGAATGTGAGAAAAAATTTGATCATATCAAACAATATCTATCAAATCCTCCTATCTTGATGCCTCCTATTCACGGGAAGCCATTAATCTTATATGTCTCTGCAACAGATACATCACTGGGGGCATTGCTAGCACATCATGATGAGAACAAAAAGGAAAGAGCTATATACTATATCAGTAGTAAAATTGGTTGCATATGAGAAGAACTATTCAATGATTGAGAAAGCTTGTCTAGCTGTGATCTTTGCATCATAGAAACTAAGACATTACATGTTAGCCCATACCACACAATTGGTAGCTAAGATTGATCCCCTCAAGTACCTACTAAGCAGAGCTTCCCTCACAAGTAGATTAGCTAAATGGGTTATGCTCTTAAGTGAATTTGACATTGAATATGTGGAAAGAAAGGCTATCAAAGGACAGGTTATTGCTGATCAATTAGCAGATGCACCTATGATTGATGATACACCAATGCAAATGGAATTTCTAGATTCCTCTATCATGACTCTTTCTTCTAGAGAATGGCAGTTATTCTTTGATGGCTCCTATACATAGAATGGATCAGGAGCAGGCATATTGTTCATAACTCCTCAAGGATACTCAATCCCAAAAGCATTTAGATTAAAGTTTCCTTTCACAAACAATATTGCAGAATATGAAGCCCTTTTGAATGGTATGAAAATAGCAATTGAATGGAGAGTAGCAGAGCTACACATTCATGGAGACTCTCAACTTGTTATTCATCAAGTCAATGATGTGTACCAAACTAAAGATGAAAAGCTCATTCCTTACAAGAGAATGGTAGATGATTTAAAGAAGTATTTCATATCTATCACATTTGAGAAAATTCTTAGAATGGATAATAAGGCTGTCGATGCAATGGAAACATTATCTACTTTATTACAACAGCCTAAACACGAGCTATGCTATGAGTTCCTAGTGGAAGCACTATCTTATCCTGCATATGATTCCCCGGAAACCTGCATGATCTGCACTGTTGTTGGTCATGATTCATCTAGATACAAAAACCTATTTTCCTATCTCCAAGACCAAATCATTCCTGATACCTTCAACCACCATGAGAAGAGATACCTTATCCGTAATGCCTCCCAATATGTCATCATTGTTCATGATTTGTACAAATGAGGTTTAGATGGTATGCTACTTAGATGTTTAGAATGGGAAGAGTCTCAACATGCATTAGAGGAAGTCCATGATGGTATTTGTGGGTCACACTCAAACGGTTTAACACTAGCTCAAAAATTTATTAGGGCTGGGTACTATTGGCCTAAAATGGAGAAAGAGTCTATCAAGTTTGCTAAGAATTTTTAAAAGTGTCAAGTGCATGGCAACTTAATTCATGCTCCAGGGAGAGATCTAATTCCCTTTAATACACAATGGCCTTTTCACCAATGGGCCTTTGATCTTATAGGAGCTATACATCCTCATTATTCTAATGGACATACCCATATAATCACAACTACAAATTATTTTACAAAATGGGTAAAAGAAGTCCCTTTGACACAAGCAACTGGGAAACAAATATCTATGTTCATATTGAACTATATCATATGCAGATATGGGATACCTCATTCCATAATCATAGATAATAGTGGCCAATTCAAGAAAAAGGACCTAGATGATCTATGCGCCAAATTCAAGATCACACAACATTGGTCTTCTATCTACTATCCTCAAGGGAATGGACAAGCTGAGGCCTCTAATAAGAATTTGTTGAAAATCTTGCACAGAACAGTTAATAAAATAGGAAGAGACTGACATCTCATGATCAATCCAGCTCTTTCAGCCTACAGAACAAGTATCAAAATGCCTACTGGGGCTACAACTTTTTCTTTAGTTTATGGGTCTGAAGCGGTACTGCCTATTGAGGTTGAAATCTCATCACTAAGAATCAGAATGCATGGTCTAGTAATTGATGATGACTACAGAGTGTCTAGGTTGCAAGAAATTGAACTATTAAATGAGTGCAGACAAGCAACATATGATCATCTCAGAGTATATCAGAAGAGAATTTCTAGAGGCTACAACAAGAAAGTAAGACATAGAGAATTCCAGGTTGGTGATCTAGTCTTGAGAGAGAATCCAAAAAATCAATCACATCGAGAATGCAAGGGGAAGTTTGAACCAAAATGGCTGGGTCCCTTTGTTATCACTACTACTTTTAGCTCTGGTGCCTATCAAATCTCAACGACTAAAGGAGAACAGCTCTGAGAACCAATCAACGTTCTCCATCTGAAGAAATTCTATGCCTAAGGCATTCAGTCTATGGTAAAATATCCTGAAAAAATCTTAAAAATTGGAAAAAGTCTTGCAAAAAATGAACATTTTGGTGAAAGCCTAGCAATAGGTGCCTTGATGATTCACAAAAAAAGTAAAAAATATCAAAAGTACACAAAAAAGTCAAAAATATCAAAAATATCAAAAAAATTGAAAAAATGAAAAATACAAAAAAAATGAGAAAAAAAAAATGTGCCTTGGTAGCAAAAATAAAATCTCTACCAAGATGGTAAAAACCCGGCAAACGGGCGCTACTTGTTTCAAAATGCTCCATCTATCATCGTAATCTTGGTCTTTCTGAGCTTTCAGTCTTGCTTTAGTTTGTACATATTTCCCGGTTTGTTTTAGGATTCCAGTTTTCAATAAGTCAGTTTGTACACCAATCAGCTCAAGCATCTGTATCCTATCAATGTTAACACTTGGGGGCAACCAATTTCATATCCTATGGTCTCCAGTATACTTTAGACGAGTCATATCCAATTAGAGTCCTTTGAAGCTTCATCCAAGTTAGTTAGTCAGTCTCCTCTCTAGAAAGGATTTTGCATCTACAACAATGCAATCAAACATCAAACTGAAAACAATCTGTGCTTTTCATGCTTTTATCTCCTTATATGCTTACTGATTCACATTGAGATTTTTGCATATTGTGTCCCTTCAAGCTCTTTGATGATGTCCTTTATAGGATTTAGAGAGTGATGACTGGGGGCATAATCTTTTCTTTATTTTCTGCTTGTATGTGAAAATCTAACAACTTTGAAAATTTTGGATTGAAATGGTGTCCGATTGTAAGCGCCTCTATCTCGAATTGGATGGCCATGTGTACCTCGACCATTGATATTTGGAAAATTCAAGGAAGTTTGATCTAACTATTGTTTTTTTGAGTAATTTCTTTCTCCTATTGTGAAGTGTGATCTTACCTAAGGATGTGAACGATAAAGGGTCACTACAGGTAATTCACATTGGACTTAGAATGATCTCTTCACTATTTGATGTGTACGTTAATACACAAGGTGTATTCAGGTCATCACGACATTTATGTTCTGATGCTTATACAAATTGCTATATCAAAATGGACATGATATTCAGGTCATCTTGGCATTTGTGCCTTGGTGCTTATATCTAATCTGACATTCCGAAAATAAAATCAATATTCATATATCTATGGTTGATTGACCAGTGGATGTTGTATTGATTCTTGCATATACAAATTGATATTCATATGTCTATGGTTTCATAACTAGTGGGCATTGTATTGATTTATCCAGTTACCTAAAAGTTCAATGATGATAACAAATCGACACATGATCAGTGACTAGGTCCTAGGTCTTAGGTTGCATTTCATTCTGCATGTCTCTTTGCATTTTGCCTGTTTGCATGATCTCACAATGGTTGACTAAACTTCAATGCTTAAATGATTCTTCAAATTGCATCTTCAAATCTAACAAGAGCTGAATCTCACACGAAGGTTCCTCCAATGAAATAGCAAGTAGAATCCTTTTTCGGGATCAAAATCAAAATCTGAGATCGTTTATATTATTCACTACTTGCATAATCAACCTTCAATCATCAAAGAAATCCAGTATTCAACTTAACTGATTATCTTACATCAAACTATCAAAATTTCAACTTGGTCAACTATGGTGAACTCATGGTCAACCTAGTCAAACTTGGTCTTCAGGACCTCCCAACGATGCAGAACGTGTTCCCGGACATATATAACCACTTCTCAAATCAATTAGCATGCTTCTAAACTCTCAACACTGACTTTTCTTGTCAGATTTCAATTTTAATCCCAAAGGGGGCATGGTATTACACATCATTCAAAGTCTGTAATCATATCTTTATTGAAATCATATCTTTCCTCAGTAATCAAGACAACCATGTCTAGTTACTAATTCATCAAAAAGACCTCATCGCTTGGGGCAAATCAATCATCACTGGGGCATATCAGATTCATCAAGATCCATATCAATCTGGTATTCTCCTAATTTTGTAAACTGTATCAGATTTTCGTAGCCATCGGTTCATTAGTGTTATTTCTTTGGTTCTTCGGTAACTGAAGGGTTCAGATGTGATACCTCCGTGAATCTTCTAAGGACAATCAAGTCTGGAATCGGTCACTCACTTCTTCGCAATCAAAAGGTTTAAAATCATGCGTTTTGATGCTTTTGTTTCATTGGTTCATTGTTGTTATAGTAAACATTATCTTTGGTCATTCAGGACCTAATATCATCATATCTTTCGAATCAGTTTCATATCCTTATCATAAACAGACTGTCTTTGAACCACTGCGCTTCACACAGTAATTCAAAGAGGGGAAAAATGTAATACCCCGAAAATGGGCTATAAGTTCATTAATCTCCTATATCAACACATCGAAGGAAATCAACATCAAAGTCCTAACCTAAGGCACATTTGAACATCATCGAATCCTAATTGATTATCTCAAATTCTGCATCAAAGAATATTCTTAGTAATATTCCTAATTATCATAATTATCTTTAATTTAATGATTATTTGACGATAAATCCTATTTATCCTAAAGTTTGATTAATTGAATATTCTCAATATTTAATTAATTAGATTTAATTCTACCACTTAATTGTTTAATTGAAGTTAATTATATTTATTCCTAAATTGTATTATTTGATTTTGACAATAAATCCAAAATCCTATGAATAATTGATTAAATTCTTATTTAATTAATTAAAGCAAGTTGTCAATTTTTAATAATATTGTTTTTGAATAAAAGTTTGAAAAATGATTGATTAACCCATAAATCAATTATTTTATTTTTCAAAATTAGTTAAGTTGGAAATAAATCACTTTATTATTAAATTAATTCATAAATAAAACATGCACAATCAGAAAAGCAGAAAATATCAATTATCAATTAAAGCTAAACTCTATTTTGAGTTGAACTCTACTTTTGCATGTTTTTGTGAGTTAATTATTCTTTATTTAAAAATAACTCAAAAATCAACCTGAGTTATTTGAGTGATTTATGGCTTTCTTCCATGCATCTCCAAAGCTCTGGATTTCTATAAAATCAAGGCTCATCTCTTCACAAATCATCCACAAGAATTGCATAATCACGCTGCTGAATTGGAGACTGAAGAATCATCTTTGCGAATCCAAGCTTTGTGAGATCAACATTGCATAGTTTTTCATATCATATTAGTTTTCATTTGTTAGATCATCATAGCATATCAATTTTTACATATCATAGATTCATATCAGTTTTTATCATAATTGCATAGAAAAAAAAAAAAAATAGATTAATTGCATTCATATTTCATATCAGTTTTGCATTCAAATCCTTCATGTAGGTGTCGTCAAGGTCACTGATCTCGATAACAATCTGAGAACATCATACTCGCACCTATTAGAAGGCAGTAAATCGTTTGGTTAGTTTAGTTTTCAATTCATTGCACGATTTCATTTTTGCTAACCTCTAATGCTTTACTGAAGTGTTGTGTCTACAGAATAGGTAGAAAATTCACACACACACAGTAAGTAATTATTAGTTATTTTCTAATTGAGTTACCTCTAAAGTGCTAATTTATATACTGATTAAAAAATGACTATAACTTTCAGACAGTATAACATTTTTGAAATCAAAAAAATGCGTGACATTCTATGCTTTGCCTACTATAAGGAATTTTTTTATTTTTTGAATTTTGTAAAGTTTTGAATGAGTTAAGGTGGTCAGACATGGGAGTTTTTTAATTTTGAAAATGTTGTAGCAGAAAATTCATAATTAATTATTTTTTTGGAATAAAATTATAAAAAAATATGTGTCACATTTGGACATGAATCTAGTACTTATATATAAGATCTTATAATAAAATATTATCATTTGATTATGATTAAGGTGGTCAGACATACACCTACTTCTTATTTTTTTTCAGAAATTTTTGTACTGCTACATTGAAATCTATACTTTTCACCAATCATGCTAACTTTTTTTCAAAAAAGGCCTACTAGTTTAGAAAATATATTCAATTTTCTACAGATTCTATTCTTAAAACTTTTTGATATTAGGTTGATAGCTAGTTGAAATTTTCACATCAAGTTGACTAACCTTGATTTGCTGATTTTTCATTGCCACTTAAGGGCATAATTTGGCCCCTCATGATCTTGCACATACCCTATTGTTTCTTAACTGTTACAACAAGTTTTTAAATCCTTTAACAAGGTATTTCTTAGCAAGACTTATTTCTAAATCCATTAACTGGGTGCACTCTTGAAAAGAGTTGTAAAAATCCTCTAGTAAGGTAGTCTGTAATTGGACTGTAGAAACTTCTAACAAGGTTTTAGTCACTCCTAATAGGGTGAGTGACACAAAAAGTGAAAAGATGGAAAGCTCTTAACCAAACACTCTTTTCTACTGCAATGAAAGGATTGTGAGTGTCATCCCCACCATGGTTTTTCCCTGTGACCAAAAGGTTTCCATGATAAAAATAAGTGTGTTATGTGTGTGCATGCATTGTCATTTTTTAATTGCACTTTCACATAATAGTTTCAACTTTATGATTCATAATTTATAAGTTTAGTTTGTTGATGTCTAAGGGTATCAATAAAAGATAGAAAGTTTTATTAAGTAATGATTCACCCCCCCTCTCAGTACCTATTGTTTCCAACAATTTACACTATCCCATTTTGTATATCTTAATATTGATCTATTTCTAGTTCTATTATTTATCTATTTTATCGATACCATTATCTATCACTGTTGAACTATTGTATCTATTTGGTTATTATGGAGGTGGAAAGACCAAAGTAGGGATCTGATTGAGGCAGGTCTCCAAATAACCACCCCAACATTTTCAGTGTCTTGGTGTGTATAGGTTTTTGGAGAAACAAGCATGGACTATTACTTTCATCAACCCTTGGCTTTAGTGTGATCTTCTTTCTCTTCTCTATATTTTCATAGCATAGTTATACTTTTCTTCATATTCTGTTGTATGTACTTAGCTTCTATTTAATTTACGTTATGATATAATTCTTGTTATTATGTTAGTTTCCTTATTTTCTGAGCCATTATCTATACTTTGTCCATATAGCTTGAATGTGCATCATGTATTTGTCTTATATCCACGCTATTGTCCTTAGCATATGCTGGTGCCTAGGGTAGTGAGCTTGCAGAGTTTAGTGCTTGGTCTAAATTTAACGTTCTTTTTTATTTTTTGTTATTAGAATACTTTTGTCTATTAGTTTTTATTAGTTATTTATATTTACCATCTTAATTGATTTAGTCATCTTAATTCATTTTCATCTAGTATCTTAATTAGAGAGATAGAGAGAGAAAGAGAGATACTCTCACAACTCTTTCTTCATACTTGAGAAATATATCACCTACCTCAAAACCAAGTACATGAGAGGATTAAGATACATGGAAGAATTCTTTCTTTTGTTGCAAAATTGGCATTGTTGGCACTTCCTTGCTAAATTGTGACAATGTGAAAACAACATATACCTATTACACCAAATGTAGATGATTTTATTTATTATTCTTTTTGTAGATTTTACCTAGATGTAAGAGATAATATTAAACCACAATAGACAAATGAGAGCAATAGTCAACATGCTATTCATTGGAGAAGAAAGATACATATAGGAAGAGTGATTGGGTCAAATCAGAAGTCAACTCCAACACTCAATGAGTGGTGACGAGTTGCCTCTCACAAACCTAGGGTAAGGTGTCAAAAGAAATCAACACATCTACTAAACAACTCCTAGAAATGATGACTAATTGTATGAACAAGTGTCACACATGTATGGATGACTAATTAGGATTAAAATCCTAAGTGAAATTGATTAAATAATTACACTAACACCCCCCTTAAGCATACGAGGACAAGATAAAAATGTGTCCCATCTAATAGCCATATTAGGTACCCATGTACAAAGAAATATATCATAAAAGAAGAAATATAGAAAACCAAGTGGGAAAAAAATTATCCTTCAAAAAAGAGATAAGAAGAGAAGAAGCCTACAAGGCCTGCCCAAAGGATGATGATGTTGTTGATGAATCTGCATGAATATGACTATCATCTGCTGAATCATGTGAATTATGAGGACTAGAATCAGGATCTGGATGAGAGCCCATATGGTATGTAGCACTAGAATATGTAATCGCTTGAGAAAATAAGACCCTTCCTTTCAATTTATCTTTTTCCTTAGCAATTTCCTAATTTGAAGAAGATGCTTTGACAAAATCAGTTACCTCAATATTATTCTTTTTGAAATGAAAAGTGAGGAGATCAATTTGTTTTTTCATGCATTGATGTTCTTCACGACTAGTTTTCTTACAAAAGGAACATTTAACTCTCTCAAAAATTGATTTACTTTAGTGAGATGCGTTATTCTTCTTGAAGTTATCAATTTTATCTTCTTTCTTCCCTTCTTTGTCCTTTTTAGTGTTCTTTTTCTCTCCTTTAGCATTTTGATGCTTTTCATTTTCTACAATTAGAGCTTGTACCTTAGTATATTTCAAATTATCCATTTGAATTAGCTTTTCTTGCTCCCTTGTAAGATCATAAATGAAGTTATCAAGTTGGGGAATAAACCATGAGGTACCAAGGGTTCTTTTAGTAGAATAGAAGGTAGAGACAAACACAAAAAATTCAGAACCTAGTTTGGAAAGTACATAAATGATTAATTTATCCTCTTTCTTGTCAATTCCACAATATTTTAATTGCAGCTTTAAAGATTTAAATTTTGTGAAGAAGTCCTCTAAAGTTGGAAAACTATAAGGACTAAGACATAGGAGTTGATTCTCAAATTCATGACTTCTAAGTCCATCAATTGTCCCAAATAGTATTTTGAGAGCTTCCCAAACTTGGTTGGGTGTTTTCAAGTTCTCAACATGAAATTATAATTTAGGAGATAAATTTAGACATAGAAATTCAAATGCTTGGTCACACTTATTGAAATTTTTTTCTTTATCCTTAGTCGCATTAGGTTATATTTTTGTTCCCATTGTTACCCTATTTAAGCCTTTATTATTTAGTACAAGAATGAATTTTAACTTCCAATCATGATAATTGAAAGGTATTATAGGTTCTATAGACACATTAGGATCCATGCTAGTAGACTTAGATTGTTTCTTGTAGAATGTAGAAATAAAGAGAACTTTGTGAGGAAGTGTGAAAAATAGAAATGACACAACATCCACTTGATTATCTTTCCCCCCTTATTTTTGGAACTTTATAGAAGGAGTGGTTTGTAACCAAACCCACAAAAAACATTGAAAATGGCACTTTATAATGATAGTGTGTGAGTGTATCTATCGGATTCATGATGAAAAATATGCACTTTTGCAAAAAATAGAACTCAATTTCAAGTTAAGGAGAAAACGAATCTCTTCCTCTACAAAATAAATCCTCCACTAAAAAAAAATTGTACTGAAATTTTGTATATATGCCACACATAATGAAACTATTAGATAACAAGATTTGACGTGTATGCCATGTTAGAAAGTAAAGTCCACCAAGGTAATTGAGAGGGGGGGGGGGGGGGGTGACTCAGTTATCAGATAATTATAACTTTTATCAACTTCAACAACATTAAACCATGTAAGCAATATAATTACCAACCATAGAAAGATATTCATACACAATAACACAATGACACAAGATATGTTTTCTAGGGAACCTCTTGATCAAAGAGTAAACCCCGGTGGGAATGATGCCCACAAAAGATGCACTAATATGAATATTCCTTATGAAATGATGGACTCTGTTAGGAGTCTTATGAAATACATTCAGTACATATGAATCCCTATTAAAAGATTCTAACCCTGTTAAGAGTTATGGAAGACAGAAGGACCCACTCCCCAAACAACTTCAGGGTAAGATCACTGAATACACTATCCAAATAATCTTTGTATTACTCAACAGAATAATATGTTACCTCTTCTCTGATAGTTAGTCGATGATGTTCCTAACGCAACTTTTATTGAAGAAGAAGAAGATGATGACGATGATGATGCTACTGATGATGATGATGATGTTGTTGCTGATGATGATGTTGCCGATGATGATGATGATGATGATGATGATGATGATGATGATGACAATAATGACAAAGATGAAGATAATGATGGTGGTGGTGATGATGTCAACATCAACGATGATCATGGAGATTAGTTGGATGAAGAAGAAGATGAATGACATGAATGAAATGTATAGTTACATGATCACTGCTTAATCTATTTAATATTGATTTCTTGATAGAAATGTGCAGTTATGCAATCAATGCTTAATCTAATTAATTCATGATGTACTTACTATGGGATGCTTATGGTTTTTAATGTACTTACTATGTGGTTTTGAGTATATGTATCATGAGTTTTTTAGCTAACATTAGATAATTGAATTACATATGTAGGTAGCCAGACTCCTTTCATGAGCATCCCACACAGTCTCATGGATCGACAGGTATAAGTCAATACACCCTATAGAGATTAATGTATTTCACAATTTGCAAAATATCTCGCATTACTTGCTGAGGCCAGACAAACTGACCTCGATGTTGATGATGTGACTAGATCAGGTAAAGAGCTATATGATTATGGCCTGTAAAGTACTGAAATACTTTAAAATGTTTAAAATGTTTATAATTATAATAAAAATGTTTTTAATTTAACCCTTTTATATGTTATTGCAGATGACCCCCCTTTGCATCAATAGAGAACTAGGCATGCATTGAGATCTAATGAGAGGGTAGATGATCATGATGATGATATCGATACTCATCTTAACAATTATATCTTAAAAACTAGAAATCAAAAGAAAAAAAAGAAATGATTGTCATCTATGCACCTTAATTGATAATGACCGATTTTTATATGCCAATGAATTTAATTATGTGCTCGTGAATGTTCATAAATTTTATAATGTGTTAATGAATGTTATCATGTGATAATTAATGAATGTCACATTTTATTAATGTGTGAATGAATGTTATCATGTGATAATTAATGAATGTTACATTTTATTAATGGATGAAATAATGAATGAATGTTAGATGTTAACGGGGAATTTAGAGTGATGTTGGGGGGGGGGGGGGGGGGGTGGGGCCAAATGAGCTTCCACCTTCACGTGGTTGGCCCTGTTTAGTATAGAATATAAAACTATTCTCGAAACAAAGTGAAGCTCAATAAGTTTGTTCCTTATATATGGTCTCAAGTGTAGCTTTTATCCCACTCTCAACATTGCAAGGCTTCAAGTGGTGTTCTGATATTGGTTTCTCCATCTCCCACTGACATCTTGTCTTTCTCCTAAGAACTCTCACCGAGCTATGATACATGGATGAGCAGAAGATGTCCCTTATAGGCTACACATATATAATATGGTAGATCTAGGGAACAAATATACTACAAAATAGAATGAGTCAACTTGAATCTATAGTTTCTTCATTCACAATGAAAATTCAAATTACAAGCCATATTTTAGATTTAATATTCATATTTATCTTCATCATGATCATAGCCATTATGATCAGCATTTGGTTCAAATTCATTTGAACCACACTCCATGTCGGATACCATTATAAGGCATGGAGTGTGGTCATACCCATGTTACCATAATAATGAGTTAGCGTATAAAATTATGAATAAAATACCTCATGTATCATATTTATAATACTGTAGGTGCACCCGAGATTGGCCCAGGCACCCAAGTTCTTACCAAAGGAACCCAAGTCAAACCCAAAGGAGAACAAAAGTAGAATCGGAACCCAGCCTCAAACAAAGAACCATATAACTTGGATTTTTTCTAATTCAAGTTTATTTCTGAATTCTTCTCCAATTCCAACCTGATTATTCCATATTTTGTTTTCCAATTTTCCTTCTTCCTCGCTCCAAATTCAAGGATCACCACCCATGACTTATGTTGTTATTTCCTTTTACTAATTGTGCTATTTCAAGGATCACCACCCATGACTTGGTTAAGATGATGAATGCTGGCAATGCCTTTATTACCAAGGAATCACCGCCCACCATTAATGAATATTAATGATCATTGTTTCCTAAGGGTAATTGTTGTATGTGTATGTTGATCACCCAAGTCTTTGGTTGTGATTTGCATGCTTTGAGGTTTGTCAGAAGTGGGGGTATGACATGCTGGTTGGATTATAACATATTGACACTTACACCATGAAGAAGAAAAATGATTAAATAGAAAGAGAGGACCAACTGAACCATCTTGTGGTCAGTCTATATCACATTGAGAAACAACGTCTAGACTCAAGAATCAAAACAATCAAATTTTTCTTCAAGACCATGAATGATCAACAACATTCCATTAGAAAACAAAACACTAATCTATATTATCATTAAGCCATAAAATATGTCTTTAAAGTTTAGAAGCATCACAAGATCTTTCAAGAAACATAGTACTATCCAAGGACCAAAAAAAATACCCTCCAAATGATTATGATTATGTTGATGTTGATGTCTATAATTTATGTCTAATGATTATGATGATGTTGATGTTGATGTCTATAATCTATTTCACTTATCGATGCTTTCCTAGATTGAATTTTGAATTGCCAGGCTTGAGAATGCTTTCAAAGTTTAGGGTTTGTTCTACATGATACTCTTAGTTACAACTCAAATGCAACTCAACATATT
The DNA here is from genome assembly GCA_027943335.1 of Chamaecyparis obtusa. Classification (NCBI taxonomy): domain Eukaryota; kingdom Viridiplantae; phylum Streptophyta; class Pinopsida; order Cupressales; family Cupressaceae; genus Chamaecyparis; species Chamaecyparis obtusa. The sequence continues at coordinate 1,094,620 of BSBK01007259.1, forward strand.
TTTGATGTTGGGCAACCCACTATAGAAACTTATCCGCAGGTGAAATTTAATGTTGTGAATCTTGGCATTGTTAATGTTATTACTTTTTCTCACGTTTCATATTTGTGAAAATGTTTCTTGGCACTATCTTATTCTTATTAAAATGTTCTTTGTTATGGGGTAGGAGGTCAATCTTCATTGTCTTCATTGTGGGGGACAGTGAAGATTTCTCTAACAAATAGTAGGTCTTCTTTAGTATCTTATAATAACATGCTAAACTGATAAAGGTGTTATGGGCATTTAATCTACAATTACTAATAGACTAAGCATATTATTACTATGCTTAATGTTCCATTTAAATGCATTTAACACAAAAAATAAAATTACAAAACTGAACCAATGGCATGTTTACAACAAAGATGTGTTGAGGAGTTTTCTCCTTGTTTAATGTTAATTGTTCTTGCACAATCCACTCATACAACAGTGAAATGCTACGTGGAAGGGATGGTTGATAGTGTTCCTTAAGGGAAGGGGGATTGTGAAAGACTTGTTATCATTGTATTGTGTATTTCCAATATGCAGGACAGACCAGGAGAATGAAGGATCACTCACTAATTGCATGATAACCCAGTTTTGAAGGGTCACTGGTTGAGGGGACAGTCAAGGTTCCAATTATTGGGCCATTGGAGGACCCTATTTTTTTGTATTAATTGATATTCAAATTGGATGTATGCATTCTTGTGAATTATTAGCTGCTATGTATCCTATAACTGTTGTGTGCTATAATTGTGTCACACTTCTATGAATCATTACATTCAAGAACACTCAAGAATGAGGTCTCAAAAATTGATCCATAGCTCCCTAGGCATGGAGTGCAAGGGTTTTAAGAATGCTCTCAGCTAGAGCTATTTAGCCTATAACTTTGCTAGTAAAACCATGCAATGGGAGATTCAAGTGAAGACAAGGGCAAGAATGCCAATATCCTCAAGAAACAAATGAAAATGAAATGCAAGCTAGATTAAGATGAATATGCAAGCTAAGTTATGAAAATGAAAGATGCAAGTATTACAAAGCCTCCTAGTTAAGCTAGATGAATTAATCTAAAGCATAAAGGAAACTAAGCTAAGAATGCCATGAAAATGAAGCTACTATGCAAGAAATGAAACTATGATAACATGTAGATGAAAAAGCCAAGAATACTCCAAATCTTCAAAAGCTCCAAAGTGTACCTAGAAAACCTACAGCATAACATTAGCATAAAAAGTTGATGATCTAGAATAAAGAAGAGAGTTCTCCTTTTAAAAGAAATGAGGAGAAATGGACCATGGAGATTAAGAGGCAAAAGATTTAATCGACGGTGGAGCTTGAAGAGGGATCAATCCATGTGCACAAATATCCTCCAATGAGAAAATAAGAGTTGACTTTTGTGTCCATATGAGACAAAAAGTGCTTTTTCCCTTTTTATAAAATAAGAATAATGCTTTATTTGTGCAACTTAGGATAAGAGGAAAAGTGGGGGCTTTTTATTTATTAAAAGGGGAGGAAATATTCCTTTTAAATAAATAAAGACTTAGGATAAGATGGTTAGCCCATAGAAAATAATCGAATAAATGATAGAGCTAGGATTTGATCAAGAATAAGCAATTTATGATTTAGCAAAAGGAGCTAATAGTCTAGATGACCATTTTTAGGTGTATACATTTGCCCCTCTTTGACTAATGTGTGATCGATCTGGGAACACATTTAGTCAAAGAATGAAGTTGAAATGTGAGATCGATTTGGGATCACAAAGAAACTTAGATCAGCCAAGAAAGCAAGAGATAGCCAAGAAGGCAAGCAAATAGCGATTTGACTCCAAAGAATGAAGTGCAGAGACATAGTAAATCCTGCATGGTCAGCCTGGTAGCGACAGTACTGAACACTTAGGAAAGAGATAGCCAATAATATATGATGTGTCTGCCCCCTTGGGATCGAAAGTGAAATCCAGGTAGAGGGAAAGAAGAAGCAAGAGCAACATGATCAAATCACTAGAAATCATAATAGAAGAAAGAGAATAGAATAACCATCAAGTAGTGAAGATATGCCCCACACATGGGACCCAGGGCACGAACCAAGTAGTCCCTCAACCCGAAAACACCACGGAGGGGAAGAATTGAACTTGGGATTTGAAAGTGAATGAAAGACTAGAAGTTTGAAAGAGATGGGGATGAAGAGGTGAAGAATGCCCTAGCAAAGATGGAAGGATCAAGCCTCAAAAGGTTAGCTGACTGTGTGAAAGAGGGGGAAAAGGTGATTTTTATGATCAAGGTGAACTCGGATTTCAGTTTCGATCCCGAAATGAAAGGAAAATGATGTGATATGAAAGACAAGAAGTGAAAGACATGATTAGGAAGAAGTGAAAGGTGAGTGCAGTTGATTAACAAGTCCATGTAAGATGAAAAGGAGAGCTCTCTCCATATGCAAGATGCAAACAGAAAACTAACATGAACCTAAGAATGCAAGCTACATGAAAAGTGGTTTACTTGCAAGGTTACAAAGCCAATAGACATCTAAATATCATCATCGAGCATTATTGGTAGCATCGCAAGATCATACAATACACACTAGCATAACTATGTGGATCTGAATATGATCTATATCAGATAGAATTGTTGAAATCCCACGTAGGCATCAAAGACATGTAGGTCTAGATGACTAATGCAGTGAGATCACCTAAGTTTGATATAGCAAGATTATGCTTGCATCGAGACACAAGAAAATCAAGATGACTATAAGCATGCACTTGTGAAACAATCAAGGATAATACCTTGTAGATCCCAATGTCAAGTGGAACTAGCATAAATGCTAATGACAAGTAGGACCAACAAAATATATCCACAAGCCAAAAAAGCAATAAAACATGTTCTCATTCCCTCAGTCTTCTAGCTATGCATCATCGAAAATGATCATAGGGGGAGAACACTCAGCAAAGAAATCATCATAGACAACACACAAAGAAAAATAAAGTCAACAAATCTCAGCAAGTGTGTGTGTGTAGGTCATAGAGTCAAGCTTTGAGTATCACATCTGCAAATGAGAAATATCATATCATACTAGACTGTAGGTAGGATATCTGATAAGTGTTTAGAAACACTCGAGGCTAAGGTAGTGTTGAAAAACATAATTGGGGTGGTGTTGAAAAACACCGTTTGCAAGGTGCTTAAGAAACCCAGATGCACAAAGAGACCCAAGATAAGCTCAAAATGACAAATGCCCCCTAGACTAAGACAAGAATCAATTCCAGGCCAGGAGAGGCAAAGCGAGAAGTGGAGCGAAGGAGCGCCATGCAAGACTGATAGACATAGGTGCAAGGGTCTCAAGTAGCGCATGTTTCTAGGTTTTCACCACTTGATAGATTTATTGCAATTTTTTTTTTGATTTTTTTGGTGAGACATGAAAGCGCCTATTGCTAGGTTTTCACTAGGATGCTCTTTTTTTAGGACATTTTATGCTTTTTAGGATTTTTTCAGCATCATATATGAATTTTTTTGGAGTTTTTTCAGGATCATAAAGTATGTACAAAGAATGCCCTAGATGGAAATGGGCATCAAGAATCTATTTCCTTTGATGTAGAGAACTGATAGGCCCCAGGCTTAAATGCTACAGCTGTGACGATAGGAGCTCTCAACCAATTTGACCAATAATAACCAGCCCTAAGCAATGTCTGAGCTAGCGGAGGATCATTAGAATGTGATCCACATATGCCATCGTGGATTTCAGCTAGCACTTTTTCTGACTCCTCTATTTCTAGACACTTAAGGAGAGTTCCATCTAGACCCTTCCTATAAAAGTCACCAGAGACAAAGGAAAAGTGTAAGGGATGGCGGGAAAAATGGCATGGTGGATTTTTAGGAGGGATATGAGGTGGAAGGTAGGAGCGTAATTCATCCACCAGGAACTTGAAGCAAAATTTATGCTTTTTCATTTGTAAGATGGATGTCGAAGTAATCAAGGCATTAGAAACTTTGTTCTCAGCTCTAGGAATGGGCTGAAGTGTAACAGATATGAGATCATGCTTGAAGTAGTGCACCATTTCTTTGTAGAGAATCAGCTTGTCATCTTTTATTTGAGACTCATTATTTTTGAGCATATTTTTATTTTTACTTTTCTTAGGTTCGGCCACAATGTGGTTTTCACCATCCGATAATTTCTCTTTTCTTTTGACTTGATGACTGTGATACTTGATTGCTAATTCAATCCTTTTTGTTGCTAGTTCGCTGGTGGAAGAAGTAATAGGTGTTGATACAAGATGAAATGAAGTGACTGGTTCAATAGCATTTATGTGAGGGGTGTCATCTTTGGTAACAAGAGAGGTTGAGTCTATAAGGTAGGCTCCAGAAGTAGCTAGATCTAGATTTGTCATAGAAGGACCAACGTAGTCAACTAAGGCAATACGGGGAACAAACTCATCAGACCAGACATGAGACTCATCAACTATGTCGAGTGGGTTACAAGAGGTATGAACTACATCAACATCCATATCTGTCATGGAAGAATCTTTTGGAAAAGGCTTAAGATGTTGAGAAGTAGAGATACTCATGTCATTAGGTGAGAGATCACCTCTTTGTAGCAGCCGTGCAATGTTGCGATGTTGTCTATCATAGTACAATGATTCTTTAGGCACATAGGCTCTAGACATAGAGGCCTTAGCTATATCATTAGTAGATAAACATTCTTCTCCCCATAGAAGTGAAGTAGAAGGAAGATCATCTCCCATGTGAGCCATAGTGTGTAGCGGTGACTCATCTATATCTGTGTCTGAATTACTGAGCATGGGAGTATTTTTGGAATAATCAAGGAAGGCATTTGCCGTACTACCCTCATCTTCTCTATAGATCCACTCTTGAATAGCTTGTTCTTCTCTTTCTGCTTCTAAAGGAACGGATGAAGGAACAAAAGTATCAAAGATTGTCATAGCAGAAGTGGAAGGCTCCATCTGATCAGAAGGTCTCCCATATGACCTAGGAGAAATAGGTATAGAAGCAAAGGAATCTAGCGTATATTCACCCATACCAAGGCTCATCATCTTAAGTGTTTTCTTAGTAGCAACTAGAGACATACTAGGATCAATAGAAGGTTCATTGTGAGGAACAAATTTTCCACCAGCAGCAAGAGCATTAATAGCAATAGTATGGTCTCCAGGAATCACAACTTCAGTGCCATTGTACAGAAATTTGACGCATTGATGATAAGTGGAAGGAACAGCTTGCATGTCATGGATCCAAGGATGACCCAAAAGAATGTTATATGCGAATGGGATGTCCAATACTTGGAAGCTAATATCTTTCATGACAGGGCCCACTCGGACAGGCAGCATGACAAGACCTTTGGAAGATCTTTCCACTTCATCATAAGCTTTTATAGTAATCTTCTTTTTAGAATCTACAACAAATTCTGACAAACCCAATTGTTGTATGACATTGAAAGAAACAATATTTAACCCTGCACCATTGTCTATCAGGACTTGGTGGACTCAGGTATTGTAGACTAGAACTTCAATGTGTAAAGCTAGATTATGCGGGTGAGCAATAGATATGTCATCTTCTGTAGAAAAGGAGAGAGATAGTGGAGATGAAATGTGGTTGACCATAGCCTAAAATTGATCTGGATCAATGTCATTGGGAACATGTGTTGTACGTAGAGCCTCATCAAGAATCTCTCTATGTGAAGGGAATAACTGAAGCAACTCAAGGATAGATATCTGTGCTGGTGTCTTTTGCAAATGTTGGACAAGATCATAGCTGGGGGTGGCTGAGGAGCCACTTGTTTGGAAGGCAAAGCTTGCTTGGGATCTTGCGTAGTTTTAAGGACAATCTTGGTGTGCCCCCTAGTAACAACATTCAGTGTCTCACTTTGGGAAGATGAACTACCATGTATTTGCAAGACCAACTTTGGCTTACCATGATTGGTGTTATTATCATCTTGAGATCTCACCATAAGAACATTTTCAACAAGCTCTACCATGTTGATCATAGGTGTATCAGAAGGATACGTGTAATTGATCTTTGCATCATGATTCTTCTTATGTGCTTGAGAAGTTTCCCCCTTATCATGCTTAGGTAGAGGATCTTTGAAAGCTGTGTGATCAAAATTTTTAGTTAAGCCATCAGTGGAGATTGTGTTGTTATCAATGAGGTCTTGAATATCAGCCCTAAGCTTAAAACAATTGTTTGTCGGATGTCCCTTGTTTCTGTGATAATGACAATAAGAATCCTCTTGCCACCAATCAGGCTTATTTAGTAGATCCAAGTTACTAGGTTTATCAGGAAGTGTAAGATATCCATTGTCAACCAGAGTCTTAAGGATCACATCATAAGGTTCTACCAGCTTGGTATAGATTCACTTTCGAAATGACTTCTTAGGCTTATTTGCATATTGAGGTTTAGGAGCACAGTGAGCGTTGGTAGATTCTTGTTGTTTTTCTGCATAGATAGCATTGGAAAGATTGAAAGTAGGCTCTTTAACTTTAGGAGCGTCAACAACCCCATCATTAACAACATACTTGTTCTTATTCCAAGGTTTGTTCTTGTCTTTCCATTGCCTTTAGCATCTTTATTAATAACAATATCCCCTTTTCTTATAGCTACATCCTCAATTCGATATGCACTTTCAACCATGTCATGGAAGGAGGAGAACAGTTGCTTCCTTAGATCATAAAATAGCTCAGGCATAAGTGTGTTGATGAAAATGTCAATCTTTTCTCTTTCAGGTATCTGACGAGGATACCTAGAATACAATGACCTCCAATGTTGTAAGTAAGTTGCAAATGGCTCACCTTGATGTTGTCTTAGATTACCGAGATCTATCATGGTGAGAGGTTGTTGGATGTTGTAAGAATAATGTTGGGTAAATTGCTGAGCCAACTCATCAAAAGTCTTAAGAGGTGGTGTCAATTTCACAAACCATTCCAAAGCTTGGCCTCTTAAACTTCTAGGAAATAGTCATAGAAGAAATGTGTCTTCATGAAGGAAGTCCATGCTAAGAGCATAAAAGTGACACACATGGTCATGGGGGTCACCATTTCCATCATACTTGTCATATTTGGGAACCTCAATATCCCTAGGAAATGGGACCATGTATAGACTCCTATCAAAGGGAAGAGCACAAATTGATTCTACAAAAGAGACCTTTGGAGGCTCTCTGTCGATTATCATTTGGGTAAGGCATTGATTTGTCTGATGCAGTTCTTCCTAAAGGACTTCCAATTCAGTTGGTACTCTTTGTTGGACAATTTGTCTGGCATCATAGCCAAGAGGAAGCTTGTATCCTCTAGAAGTCATATATTGAAAATATTGATCACCATTACGCTCTAAAAGCTTATGCATCATTCATTGGGAGACCACATCTTGTTCAAATCTCATAAGATCCTCACTAGAAATCTCATTATTAGCCTCTGCCTCATGTTGAGAGGGAGGAGGCCTAGGAGGTGAAGAAGGTATAGCAAAAGTAGGTCTTGGAGGAGATCTTGGTGGCGTGTTGTTGCCATTGTTTCCATTGATAAAAAGAGGTCTATGCTCATTATTACTAGTCTCAGGTTGCTCATGAAATGTCTCTCTATAAGCCATGGGCCTAGCAGCATCCATCCTTTGTTGATTGTGTTCTTTGTCTAAGCACGCTTGGTTATCCTTATGCTCAAAGTGTTCTTGCAAGCATTGAAATTTTTCTTGTTTAGTCAAAGTGAGTGAGACACTGTCTATGTTTTTGGGGGTCTTGAATGCAGAAAAGAGGAAACCTCCTTTGTACCATGGGGTAGCCTTAGAATCCTCAGATTGGTTAGAACTAGAACTATTGTTGCTAATGGGTGCTCGTGAGTGTCTAGTTGGAGAAGGTAACTATGTATAATTGAATGGAGGATGATTCTCCTACTCAAATTGAGACCGAGTTGTAACTGACATGAAAAGAGATGTTGGTTGACTAATAGAATGAGACAAAGTTTCTCAGATTTGAGATAAGAAAAGCTAATAAAGATCACTTTTCAAAGTAGAACAATAGAGAGAGATGGCTCATCAAAAGTGCTCAAGCACTTACAACAATCAATTGACTAAAGCCGAGAAGTGAGCAAGAAGCTCAATAAGCAAGTAGCTAGAGAGGTAATCGTGATGCGACAAGTGATCAAGAGTAGCATTTGTTAAACTCAAATCCAATAGTTTTAGCTCATTTGTTTCAGTCTAGAACAAATCTAAGCATGTAGATAACAAGCCAGCTTCAGGTAAGAACAGAAAAAGACATTCTACGACAGGTTAAAATGCAAGTTTAGCAGCTCTGGATTACAGCAATGATAGGATAGTAGAAATGACCCAGGCGATAGTTCTCAGAAAATAGGGCAATACTTCTAATACCGAGTGATACTTCACCTTATACCAAGTGACAGAGCTTAATATACCAGAGTGACAAACTTTAGGAAAAGCAAGTGATAGACAGCAGGCGCGAACTATCACATGATATTTCTCAGTAAGGCACACGATATTGTTGCAGATTTGGGTGATTCTTTGACCAGTGAACATAAAAATCTTAGTTTTAAAGTGTTTTGATTGATTCCAAAGATTGGATAGTGCAATTTCTCAGTTTGACAAGTAGTAACAGCAGATAAAAGATAGGTTTGCAAACAGTATAGGATCAAACATGTCATAGAACACTTGAAATAAGGGCAAAAGCAACCTTGCCAAGACAAGCACTTGTGATATCAAAATTGAAAAATTTTATGAGTGCTACCATTTTGTTTGAATGTTGAGAACATTTACACTGGTATAGCACAATCGAAGACAATTCAAGCAATTACTACCTAGAAGGACAAGGCTCATTACTTAGCAATGTGGCCCACAACTTGATGCTCCCTTGCCTCACACCAAGTGGTTGCCCACAAGAGATATTGGCATTGTCATGGAAGTGTCAAAAATACAACCAAAGGAACACACATGGTGAGTGTCTTGGGGTGATCCGGTTAAGTCCACTTGGATCAATCCTTGCACTAAGAAGCTAAGCGGCTAAAATAAGGTGGCCTCTATCTAAATGTTCATAGTAAGGGCTTCCGTTCATAGCACCCCTCTTGCTCCTCATAAAGGACTAGAACCTCGTGGCCTCAAGAGTACCTTAAGCATTCTTGCTTAATGCTTTCCTCATGGTCACAATTCCACAAGTTACTCACATCAAGCGAAGATAAGTACTATGTCTACCAAGGTTTTGTGTCCTCGATAGCCTTGAGATTATAGTGGGTTGGAAGAGCCGGCAAAAAACTTGTCCCCACTTGGGTCGTTCCTCTTGATTGCTCAAGAACAGACCCGCTAAAGGATTCTAAATCTAAACAAAAAGTGGATCAATTCTTGAGGTTCAAGGTTTTTGGTTCACCATAAGGGTGAAGAGCATACTCCCCTATCTCAAAAACTTCACCCAAACACACCAAGCAAAGATTTAGTTACCCCCTTACTTTCAAAATCCCAAGATGGGTCAAGATTTCTGTTTCACCACAAGGGTGAAGAGCATACTTTCCTACCACCTCAAAATTCCTACAACAAGGTATTAAGTGCCTAATAAATGAAAACAACTAGTATATGCCGCACTCAATAAAGAAAGCAATTAAACAAGCACTTGATTTGGTTTTTATGCTTAGGGCAGCCCTGCAAAAACCATTAGTAGCCCTCTTTGACATGCGTTCTTTTGGAAAAATATCTCAAGTAAGTGCACCTACAACCACAACTTGTTAGACCCATAATGGTTAGCAAAATCAAAAAAATCTAACAATGGTTAGCACATGAAAAATCAGATAATCTGCAAAAAAATAACTAATAAAATGACAAAATCTGAAAATGAAACAAATTTGGAATTTTGGTCTCTATCTATCATAGAATTTCATGCGAAAAAGTATAGAAGCTCGCGTGAGAAAGTACAAAAGCTAGCGTGAGATAGAACATAGGCCCGTGTGAGGAAACATGAAAGCTCACGTGAGACAGAACCCAGGCCCGCGTGAGGAAGCACAGAAGCTCACACGAGATAGAACATAAGCCCGCGTGAGGAAGTATAGAAGCTTGCGCGAGATAGAATGTAAGCCTGCGTGAGGAAGTACAGAAGCTCGCGTGAGACTCCGTGATAGTGATGCATGAAAGTACAGACAATGCATGAAAATTGCAAAAAAAAATTAGAACAGCCAAAACATGCAGCAGAAATGCAAGAAAATGAGGATAAAACAGAGCTATCTTTCTCCACGGTGGGTGCCAAAAATGTGTGCTATAATTGTGTCACACTTCTATGAATCATTACATTCAAGAACACTCAAGAATGAGGTCTCAAAAATTGATCCATAGCTCCCTAGGCATGGAGTGCAAGGTTTTTAAGAATGCTCTCAGCTAGAGCTATTTAGCCTATAATTTTGCTAGTAAAACCATGCAATGGGAGATTCAAGTGAAGACAAGGGCAAGAATGCCAATATCCTCAAGAATCAAATGAAAATGAAATGCAAGCTAGATTAAGATGAATATGCAAGCTAAGCTATGAAAATGAAAGATGCAAGTATTACAAAGCCTCCTAGTTAAGCTAGATGAATTAATCTAAAGCATAAAAGAAACTAAGCTAAGAATGCCATGAAAATGAAGCTACTATGCAAGAAATGAAACTATGATAACATGTAGATGCAAAAGCCAAGAATGCTCCAAATCTTCAAAAGCTCCAAAGTGTACCTAGAAAACCTACAGCATAACATTAGCATAAAAAGTTGATGATCTAGAATGAAGAAGAGAGCTCTCCTTTTAAAAGAAATGAGGAGAAATGGACCATGGAGATTAAGAGACAAAAGATTTAATCAATGGTGGAGCTTGAAGAGGGATCAATCCATGTGCACAAATATTCTCCAATGAGAAAATAAGAGTTGACTTTTGTGTCCATATGAGACAAAAAGTGCTTTTTCCCTTTTTATAAAATAAGAATAATGCTTTATTTGTGCAACTTAGGATAAGAGGAAAAGTGGGGGCTTTTTATTTATTAAAAGGGGAGGAAATATTCTTTTTAAATAAATAAAGACTTAGGATAAGATGGTTAGCTCATAGAAAATAATCGAATAAATGATAGAGCTAGGATTTGATCAAGAATAAGTAATTTATGATTTAGCAAAAGGAGCTAATAGTCTAGATGACCATTTTTAGGTGTATACAACTGCATCCATAAATCTGCATATACTTCTCTACGGTTGTAAGCCACTTAGAGATCAAAATAGAGAAACTAAATCAAAATCATTCTTTGTCCTATTTCTGTTTAACAAAGTCTCAACTATCAATGATAAAATATACATTTGATGCCCTGAGCTATCAAATATACAAATGGCACCTACCTAGAAGCTCACCAGAAGAATGAAGGATCACTCACTGATTGCATGATAACCCCATTTTGAAGGGTCACTAGTTGAGGGGACAGTCAAGGTCCGGATGATTGGGCCATTGGAGGACCCTAGTTCTTTATATTAGTTTCTATTCAAATTGGATGCATGGATTTATTGTGAATTATCGGTTGCTATGTATCCTACAACTGCATCCATAAATCTGCATATACTTCTCTAGGGTTGTAAGCCACTTAGGGATCAAAATAGAGAAACTAAATAAAAATCATTCTTTGTCCTATTTCCTTTTAACAAAGTATCAACTATCAATGATACAATACATTTGATGCCCTAAGCTATCAATACAAATGGCACCTAGCTAGAAGCTCACGGGTTGTCCATTTGATAACCATAATCAACATTTCAAAAAAATGGATATCCTTGAGCACAAGCACCAATAACATCAAATAATGGAGTTAAAGCATGGGCTAGGGCACGACACGAGTAGAATGTGGTCATTTCAGTGACAACAATTTAGAATGTGGTCCTTTGGCATGTATTAAACAGAATAGATTTTTCAGCATATTATTATCATTCTATTTCTTTGTTGTAAACATGCCATCGATTCAGTTTTGTAACTTCACTATCGTATGAGTGGATTGTGTAGGAACAATTAACATTAAACAAGGAGCAAACTCCTCAACACATCTTGGAAACCATTGAATTCGATAATAAATGAAACCTAACACCAACACTATTCCTTCCATTCACTTCTACCAAGAATAAAGCATTTAATCCATTCATTGTCATGAATGGATTAAATGCTTTATTCTTGGTAGAAGTGAATGGAAGGAATAGTGTTGGTGTTAGGTTTCATTTATTATCGAATTCAATGGTTTCCAAGATGTGTTGAGGAGTTTGCTCCTTGTTTAATGTTAACTGTTCCTGTACAATCCACTCATACAATGGTGAAATACTATGTGGAAGGGATGGTTGATAGTGTTCCATGAGGGAAGGGAGATTTTGAAAGACTTGTTATCATTGTATTGTGTGTTTCCAATATGTTTGGATGCAGGGCAGACTGGAAAAATGAAGGATCACTCATTGATTGCATGATAACCTAGTTTTGAAGGGTCACTGGAAGAGGGGAATGAATGATCACTCACTGATTGCATGATAACCCCACCAAGCATTCTTTCCTTTAATTTTCCACAATATCTTGAAGTATGATCATTATTCTTTACTTTCTTCTAAATGCTATTCTTTCTATGGTTTTCTTATCTCAGAAATATATCAAAAATATTGTAGATGTGCATATAAAAGTAAAATATTGTCCTTCAATTGTTCCACATTGAAGCATTTCCTCTTTGGAGTATTCTCTTCATTTGTACAATATCTGTAAAAAATGGCTCCCATATTTCTTCAAGATCTATTTTAATCTTTATATTGCAATTTTGATTAGATTTGACCTATAGTTGATTTCATTAGTATTTTATAACATATACTCCTAATGTGAAATGAGGAGAGAAAGAAAGAGACACACTAGGTATGAATTACACGATATACCCATCATCACTTAGCACTTAAATAATAAATTATGGACAGGGAACAACCCCCTAACCTTTGGATGTTTGTTTCATGTTGGCCTCTTATTATATGCAAAGGTAGGCCTATCTTAATTAGGCTAACAACCACAGTGTAGGGGCCATAAATTATGGAACTCAAAATAGTGCACACTTGTATTAAATTAGGTTCAGTATACTACAAATGGAAACCATGCAATAGTGCCTCATGGGGATGGAAGAAACCCTTCACCAAGAAGATGGTTGTGTCTACAATATTTACTAGAGGCAAAGAACATAATTTGGTTCTAGCAATTACTCCTAGAAGATAATGGCACCCATAAAACACTTGGAAAAGATAGCACTCACTATATCTTTTATCACTCTTTTAAAGTTGGGACAATAAATCTCAAAGATTGATCAACGAATTCTTGAACACAAAGAACCATTGACAGATATGATTCATGTGTACAATAGCCAACAACCAGTTGTTCCAATCATGGTGTCCAATAATTATGTTAGAAAAAGAATCTACAAATCCCTTACACAACCATAATAGATTCAAACCGTGAACTATAAGAACCTAACAATGGGACTAACAAAGATACAGCCTAAACAAATCTTGATCATATTCCACCCTATTGTAAGGCCCAAGAAGTAACTCTATCTTAAAGCTACACATTCCTCTAGATGAAGCTTAAAGGTCAGGTAGCTGAAGCATAGCAATACTTGAATGAATATAGGAATAATTTGATGTACAATCATTTTCTAGCTTGGTTTGTGGGTTTTCCACATAATATTTTCCCTTTAACCACATTTATAGTTTGAGAAAATTAGAAAAAATTGTTTCAGATTTATATTATCCTTTTGAACTAGCACATTGCCATCAAAATGCATAATCATTGGTCATCTCAAGAAAATTCCTATTGATTAGTAGGATATCCTTATAAAAATTTGATGCATGGATTTCTTGTGAATTATCGGCTGCTATGTATCCTGCAACTATGAAAGGAATAGTGTTGGTGTTAGGTTTCATTTATTATTGAATTCAATGGTTTCCAAGATGTGTTGAGGAGTTTCCTCCTTGTTTAATGTTAACTGTTCCTCCATAATCCACTCATAAAATAGTGAAATGCTATGTGGAAGGGATGGTTGATAGTGTTCCTTGAGGGAAGGGGGATTGTGAAAGACTTGTTATCATTGTATTATGTATTTCCAATATGTTTGGATGTAGGGCAAACCAAGAGAATGCAGGATCACTCACTGATTGCATGATAACCCGATTTTGAAGGGTCACGGGTTGAGGGGATAGTCAAGGTCTGGATGATTGTGCCATTGGAGGACCCTATTTCTTTGTAGTAATTGATATTCAAATTGGATGCATGGATTTCTTATAAATTATCGGCTGCTATATATCCTGCAACTACATCCATAAATCTCCATATACTTCTCTAGGGTTGTAAGCCATTTAGGGATCAAAATATAGAGACTAAATCAAAATCGTTCTTTTTCCTATTTCCTTTTAACAAAGTCTAAACTATCAATGATACAATATACATTTGATGCCCTAAGCTATCAAATATACAAATGGTGCCTACCTAGAAGCTGACCAGGAGAATGAATGATCACTCACTGATTACATGATAACCCAGTTTTGAAGGGTCACTGGTTGAGGGGACAGTCAAGGTCTGGATGATTGGGCCATTGGAGGACCCTAGTTCTTTGTATTAATTGCTATTCAAATTGGATGCATGGATTTATTGTGAATTATATCACCTGCTATGTATCCTACAACTGCATCTGTAAATCTACATATACTTCTCTAGGGTTGTAAGCCACTTAGGGATCAAAATAGAGAAACTAAATAAAAATCATTCTTTGTCCTATTTCCTTTTAACAAAGTATTAACTATCAATGATACAATACATTTGATGCCCTAAGCTATCAATACAAATGGCACCTAGCTAGAAGCTCACAAGTTGTCCATTTGATAACCATAGTCAACATTTCAAAAAAATGGATATCCTTGAGCACAAGCACCAATAACATCAAATAATGGAGTTAAAGCACGGGCTAGGGAACGACACGAGTAGAATGCGATCATTTTAGTGACAAAAATTTAGAATGCGGTCCTTTGGTGTGTATTAAACTGAATAGAATTTTTAGCATATTATTATCATTCTATTTCTTTGTTGTAAACATGCCATCAGTTCAGTTTTGTAACTTCACTATTGTATGAGTGGATTGTGCAGGAATAGTTAACATTAAACAAGGAGCAAACTCCTCAACACCTCTTGGAAACCATTGAATTCAATAATAAATGAAACCTAACACCAACACTATTCCTTCCATTCACTTCTACCAAGAATAAAGCACTTAATCTATTCAACCTTACATATAATCATTAGACAATTACATTTCCTGGCTGTGTAGAGGAATAGTCATGACCAAAATGATCAAAACTACTTTCACCCTTGCACAATCTATTCCAAACTTCAAGTAAAATGAACAATATGCTATATCAAATCATTTATATTCATAGTAACCATTCGAAGGATCACTTTGTCAATGAACCCTCTGACTGTACCCCTGCAGCAGAGAAAGGAAACCTCAAAATAGAGAAAGGAAACTTAGTAAAACTAGTCTATGCCAATGTTTGTGAGGGTACAGTCATGATAAGTGCCTCTCAAACCTCTTCAAACATGTAAGATTGTCTTTAAATACTTTATTGATCTCTTCTAAATATTAACCAAATCAAACCTACATTTGAATCCACACACAATAACCCCAAAATGAAGGGTTTTGTATCCTTTAATGAATCTCAGTCACTGGTAGTGCATGGACAGACAAACCATTAGTCTCCAAAGCATTCAATAAGTGACTAGATTTTATTTAATACACACTATTCCTTCCATTCACTTCTACCAAGAATAAAGCATTTAATCCATTCAACATTACATATAATCATTAAACAGTTACATTTCCTGACTGTGTACTAGAGGAACAGTCAGGAAATGTAGTTGTCTAAACGATCCAAACATTTGAAAATAGTGAATCGATATCCTTGAGCATAAGCACCAATAATGTCAAATAATGGAGATAAAGCATGGGCTAGGGCATGACATCAGTAGAATGCGGTCATTTCAGAGAGCATTCGTGATCAAATAAAATGCAATGCATTTGAAATTTGCAGTCAAATATGATGCCAGATGCTCGAAAGATGAAGAAATCACATACCTTCTCTCATGCTCATCTTTCACTCCTCTATCCAATCGAAATAAAAATGATGAGGCCGTTTAACTTTTTTTTTTCATAGCCAAATCTTCCTTGTACCACATGAAGAACGTGCCATTGGTTCAATTTTGTAATTTGTTTTTTGTGTAATTAGTAATTGGTAGATTAAATGTAGATAACACCTTTATCAGTTTAATTAGCATGTTATTATCATATCAGATAAAGTATGTTTAAGAATTGTTGGGACTAGTCCTTTTGCGTGTATTAAACATAATAGAATTTTTAGCATATTATTATCAATCTATTTCTTTGTTCTAAACATGCCATTGGTTCAGTTTTGTAGATTTGTTTATTTTGTTAAATGCATTTTTTGTGAGGAGGGGTCTTCTTCTTAGGAGATTGATGAAGATTTTGCACCTCAAAAATCAATTCATAAGGTACCAATCATGTTTCCTATTCGCTTATATTTTTGGGTTGGTAAATCTCCTTATAAGTTTCATGTCCTTTATTTCGATTACTATGGATGAGATATATATCTTACATTTAACATTCAACTTCTTTACATTTTAGAACATGTAGTGTATTTTTTGAGGATTTTACCAAATCAACTTTTAACATAAACTGAAAACACCAAACTGATATCTTGCCCTTTCAACTTGACAAAATATTTGCATTTGACCAATAACTGCAAGCAACTAAATGATAAATCCACATACCTATATCTTTGTAAAATACTTGGAACATCAAAAATATGGCTAAGTGGCTGCCATCATGATTTTTATCTACTGAATATGCGAAAAAAAAACACCAAAAAAAATCAAATAGAAAACATGATTGGTCATTTCAGAGAGCATTCATGATCAAATAAAATGTAATGCCTTCTATCGCACTCGATCAACTTTCACCCGCTCATTTTCTCCCACTCCTTTTCTCTACAAATGAAATAAAAATGATTTGGTCATTTCAAAATAGTGAATCGATATCCTTGAGCACAAGCACCAATAACATCAACTATTTTGATCTGTGGGTACCCTAATGTTGGCAAGAGTTCTTTTATTAATAAGATTACTTTGCAAGCTTGAAGAAGTGATATATTTTGGCAAATGAAGAGTAGAAAGATGATGATATTCCTGAGATCATGGATGGACACAATGTTGTAGATAGAATGGGAAGACATCTTTCTAGACTTGCCCTGGATCCTTCGACAATTGGGGTAGGATCTAGACCCACACTAAAAAGATGTCTTCCTTTCTTTTGTGGAATTATCCCTTCTTTGGCCTGCACTCATTCTCTTCTCAAAAATGGTTATCTAGAAACTTTGGATACTATTTCTCATCCATGCACGAAATGTGCTAGTGATCGTATAAAATTACTTTAGGCCTCCAGTATTGATGAGATGTACAAGTGTAAAATGTTTTTGCAAGACTGGGATCAATTTGTGCAGTGTACATAAATGCAAGGCAGTGATTATTCTCGACGATCGATAGGTAACTAGGATAGTAGCAAGGACTAAAGATAACACAGCTCAAGAGACCATCATAGGTTGTCTCTTTCTTTAGTCTATATTATTGACAGAATGTTTTACCTTTCATTAGCTCATCAAATCCAGGGATTTGGAAGAATTTAATAGAATATTTTCATGACAATGTATATTATTTAAGTTGACGTTCCACAAATTTATCTACTTCGTGCACTTGTATACTATGAAGACGATGATAAAGAAGTATTTCCTCCCATGGCCATGCTTCTTTATCGCTATCCTCATAGTCTACAAGTGCGCAAAGTAGATAAATTCGTGCAACATCAACTTAAATAATATACATTGTCATGAAAATATTCTATTAAATTCTTTCAAATCCTCAGATTTGATGAGCTAGTGAAAGGTAAAACATTCTGTCAATAATATAGGCTGAAGAAAGAGACAACCTATGATGGTCTCTTGAGCTGTTTTATCTTTAATGTGCATATTCGTCAATTTTTTGACACTTCATAATTAATTCCGACAGAAGTGCTACTTATTCAACAGATAAAATGTTAGAGAAAAATAATTTATGATAATACTTCCGACAGTAATGCTATACGTTCGACAAGGAAACTTGTCAGAGAAATGCTGAAGGACTATCGCTCTTTCGATAGTTTAAGTGTCGCAAATAGAAATTTTTTGACAGAAACTTTGACATTAATGCCATATCACCGACAGGTATATCTATCAGAATTAGGTGGAAACTATCGCTATTCCAACAGTTATAATGTCATAAAGGATATGTTTTCGAAAGTTAATTCTGATAGAGATTGTATATTTTCGATAGGTCATTGTGTCAGAATTTCGATGGATGAACCGCAGAAAATGTCGTAATGAAGCTGTTTCCATGTGCAAGTTTTTGACATGATATGGTGTTAGTAAATTGATGGATACGTCTTCTGTCACAATTTCCTACACAAAAATGGCGACAGACTCATCTGTCAAAATGCTGACAAATTAGCGTTGCAAATTTGAAAAATGGCTGTTAGAATTTGACCTCAAATGTACTAGTGTTTGAATCCCTGTTAAAAGATTCTAACCTTGTTAAGAGTTATGGAAGACAGAAGGACCCACTGCCCAAACAGCTTTAGGGTAAGATCAATGAATACACTGTCCAAATAATCTTTGTATTACTCAACAGAATAATATGTTACCTCTTCTCTAACTGTGCCAAACCGCACTCACTGTTAGACCAAATCTCAATTTTAGATCTCTGTACTTTGCATGTCTTCCTTCACAATTCGCTTTCACATTTATCTCTTTTCTTCACTTCATATTCATACACTACTATCCTCTTCTACATAACAATAAGGAAACACATTCCTTCCTTTATACCACACTCAAATAATTACAAATGAGTTGGCATACAATTACAAAATAAAAGTTTTCACACGCTACATTAAAATTACACAAAACTGTGGGCTTCCAAATACAATAAATCTTCATTCATATGACCTCAAAGTTTGCACTATCATCCACATCACTATCAATGTGTCTTCAACTTCCCTTTAATTGCACAAAACCAGATTCTATCCCGATTAGGAGATATCATCTGATTTCCACAAACCGCTACTCAGGAACACTACCTGAATACTACTTCCACCAAAATGATCATAAATTCCATGAATAAAATAATTACTATCTGGGCTCTTAACCATAGACATATAACATATCAAAGAGTATATCCTCAACATTGCATAGCTCCAACTGCAATAACCCACGTGCACTAATTCAAACTCTGTCTGCTTCTCTGCAAGTCTCCAGAAGATCACTGTGTTATCATCAATGACAATCATAGTCATGAATGCAACAACAAATCCTACAAAATGGCTGCCAAACATTTAGCATTCATTCCTAACATGCCATAAGCTTAAAAAATCTCTTTCTCACTCTAATACCATGTAAATTTTACCCAAATCTAAGAGATAATATTAAAAAACAATAGAACAATGAGAGAAATAGTCGACATACCATTCATTGGAGAAGCAAGATACATATAGAAAGAGTGGTTGGGTCAAATCAGAAGTCAATTCCAACACTCAATGAGTGGTGGGGAGTTGCCTCCAATGAACCTAGGGTAAGGTGTGGAAATGAAATTGACACATCTACTAAACAACTCCTAAATGATGACTACTTGCATGAAAAAGTGTCATACATGTATGGATGACTAATTAGGATTAAAATCCTAAGTGAAATTAATTAAATAGTGCCATAATGCATCTCATTTAGAATTTTGTTGGATTTGGCTTCTTGAACACACCTAAGCAATACACCATTAAAGTTCCTTTTGAAAAAATAGATTGGGCAAGGGAATAACCTACACCTTGTAGCCTATATAAGAATCTTCTCTTGTGGAAGGGAGCTGGCTAGGATATCAACCCATCTCCATGAAAAATACCTGATATACCCCCCATGATACTGAAATCTCACTCCGATTCACTAATACTACTTCTAAAGCATCTCCTTTGTCTCTTAGAACATCTAGATCTTATCCATTGACAGATAGTTCCTAATACAACATATAATATTTTATTCTTAATAACTTAAATATCATATCTACTTCTCATATCTAATGTTTATCATGTGTTAATTAGAAAATTTTACAAGGACATCTAAGATGAATTTTTTTAAATTTAACTCTTTCTTTATACCATTTATGTATCTTCAGGGCTATGAGAAAATATTTAGTTAATTTGACGCACTTCCTATAGCTACCTCTCTTATTACCATGACCACATTAGTCCCATCTACATAATATTTTTCTAAGTTTGAAAAAAAAATAAAAAAAAAATGATAAAAATAATCTTCAACATATTAGTCTTTGGAGAAGGAAAAAGTACACCAACCTAGAGACCAATTAAAGTCTCAAGGGATGAACCATTCCCTTGCCCCACCTCACTTATACTAGCACACTGAGATAGGGAGACAAAATGTGGTTGTTGTACAAGAGGTTTACTTGTATGTTCTTGAGTGTTTGAATATAAGTGCTTAATGAAGATTAATTACCAGATACCAATAAATGACTATAAATAAAGTAAACAAAGTGATAAAAAATGTTTGTATTATTAGAGGTAGATAAGATAACTACAAATAAATGACACTGAACTCTATGAGCTCACTGCCTTAGAAAAAAATGTAAGTTGTAGATGATAGTGCATCTATAGAATGCTAGTGTGGCATGCACACGTCTTGTTTGGACAAAGTATGAAGGATAATGTCAAAAAAAAACTAATAGACTAGTAAACTACTAATATAAAGATCAAATGAACAAAATAACAAGATAATAGATGTATATTTTATGTAACATAAATGATAAAAATAGGGTAGGATAAAACCCGATTTCAAAGGTTGACAAAGTAACCTCTTGAAGCTCATCATTTTGTGAAACCTACACACATATAGATGAAGAAAATGGTTAAGGTTGTTTGAAGACTTTCCTTAGTCAAGTTCCTAATTTAGTATTTCCACCTCCACAACAACCAAATAGATACAACAATGATAGATAATTGATAATGGAAGATAAAGTATGATAATAATAAAATAAATAGATCAAGATAACTGATATTCTAACAAGAAATCAATAAAATGGAGTGAAGGAGACTCCCCTCAATGAGATAGGGACCCAAGTAAAGGTGATAAATCTAATGTGAGTGCAATGGAAAGAGCTTGAGAGATTAGAAATGGTGTAAACCCAAGAACCTGCAAGTAGAAAGTATGTAGAATCCATCCAAGAGAGTGAAGAAAGAGTCAAATGAATAGCCAAGAGACATCCAAGAATCCTAAATGAATTCCAGATAAGGGATTACAATGCATGCAATTCAAATCCTACATAGGTAGGCTCATCATTCAGGCATCACGAACACAAGTTGGTAGTTCATGACGCTCTAATGACAACCTAAACATTTGCAGATTTACAAATACTAGCACATTGCTTGGACATCTCCACGATGTGCACGTGCCCTGAGCCATCTAGGTTGTGTGGCGAGGATTTTAGAGTGGCTGATGAGTTGGCTGGTGCAATGGATGATGGGGCTTACGTAAAATTTGAGTCTTGGGCTAAGGTGGAGGTAATGCATGATGGTAATTTACATAAGGGTGTAAAGTTTAAGCCATTACAGAAACAAACTAATATTGTGATATTATCCTCATCTTTAATTTTTATTGTATCTTTATACTCACAATATAAAGATCAATTTTCTAAAATTTTCAAACCAATATTATTCTCCAATAAATTCTATAATCTTAAAATCTCATCTAGATCTTCCTTTCATCCAATGCTAGGCACAAATGTTTTCCCCAAATATACATGACCGTAGGAAGTTCTCTCAATAACATCCTATCTTATGACATTACGTTGAAATGTTCTTGTTCTTGTGAAATATCACATAAAATCTAATTTATTTAAATGATATTCATGTTATGAGTTTGAATGACTAGGACAATGTGTCATTTCCCCTTCCAATCAATTTTTATAAATATATACAACATATTCCCCTTGAATTCAACAAGAAGATATATATAGATCTTGTGGTCAAGTCATATTTGTTCTAGACTTTTGATGCTACCCACTACTCTAATATACCTTTTGAAGACACTCCTAATATAACTTATTTTTTATAAATTATAGGTTCCATGAATGTTGGTCTAGATATGGTTCTATTCTTTCTTATTTTTCTTCATTAATCATTATTGTAGCAGTAAATTATTTAATCTTGGGCTTAAGTTTTCTTAGACATTATTAGTCAACTATTAGGTACATTTAGTTTTTGTAGTTTGTCGGTGAGTTACCAATTGACTCTTCCTCCTTGCCCTTATAAGATAGACATTGCACATTAGACAATCATCTTAATATCAGTCATCTTTCTGGTGCATATTATTCTCTTGTGAAGGTGAATTCATTGTATGTATTCTTGACATTGGAGTCAATAATCCTACAATTACATTATATTTAGACAAGGTGCCTAGCAATGATTATCATAGTCCTTTATACATTGAAAGTTTCATGTCCTAGAAGTTTACTCTAGGCATATTGGTGGATCCTCTAATAATTTTTAATGTTGTTATAATGGAATATTTCTCTATAACTTAACTTCAACATGATGCTTAAGTTCCACTTTGATGCTTTCTTTTGTAAATATAAAAGACAAGTTTGCATATTTTTTACTCTTTATATTTTTTATTTTATCTTTCCTTAGCATATGATGAAAAGTAATCTATTTTACTTCTATGAAATTGTCATGTACCTTATTTTGTCAAGTGATTATAGTTTCTTATGCCTTAATGAATGGTGATAAACCCCAAAAAATTTATAGTTTAATACAAATTATACTAACCCCATTGCATATGGTCCCTTTGTGTTTTATTTATTGTTCCAGTATGTGGCAACTGATCATGCTTGGATTGTACACTCATTGGGAAAAGGTGTCGACATGAAGTGCCACTGTAATAGGGGACCCAAAGCCTTCCCACTTTCTTGTACATATGAAAATATGTGCATATGAGAGTATGTACATACAAGAATATGGGTAGGTGTATGAGTATGAGAGGACATTATGAGAATATTCTTTTAGGGTTAGGGTTAACCTTGTTAATTGACATTTGTAAACCACCTAAAGGGCATATAAATATATGGTAGTGTAATGTAAAATGAGATAAACTGTAATCTTCTCTTCACTCAATAATAAAATAATATTGGACTCTCTGTTTGGTGGACGTAGCCTAGGATTGGGTGAACCACATTAAACCTTTGTGTCTCCTTGTTCTACTTTTCTGTTCTTTATTCCTTTGCATTATTGTTTATATTTGCATGTAACTGCTAGATATATGTCTTCTAATCCTAACATTTATGATGTTGGTATGTTACAATTTTATATTTATTTTCTTATGCTTATGTCATGCTATGGACATCAAGTATATCATTTCATTTTGTTTTAAGAAATATCTCATCATTTCCTCATTTCTCATGGAAAAATATTATTGACCTCTTGAGAGTGGGGGAAAATGGGACAAGTTATGTATATTTACTTTTATTCTCATTTTTATTAATTAAAACTAAATGCATAACCACTATTTACACGATTATTTTTATATATTCATATCCATCACTTACACAATTAATTTTTGGAATGATTCTAAAAATACTCTAATATGATTAAATGATTCCAAAAATTGATTCTAAAAATATTTAGCATTGAAGCAATATTTAAAGTTAAAATTTTTATATATATAGACATAATTGAAAAGGATTCAACATTCCAATGGTCCATAGATAAAATAATTACTTCACTATTAGAGACATTTAATGAATTGTTATAAATTCTCATTTCAACTGATCATCAAATTTCAATCTTAGCATCATGATCAGATAGATGATAGGGCAAATGAAAATTTTGGTCTTCAACAATATTTTTAGGTAACTTCAAGCCTTCAATTTCAACTTTTGAATTTAAAATGATACACTCAAGCTTCAAATTAGAGTTTCAAAAAATGTCAATGGCATTTGGAAGTCATTTATAATAGATAATAAATTCTATAACCCACTTAATTCCATTTTTGTTTTAACAAAAAGTATAAAAATGTCAAATAAAAAATAAGATATATGTCATACGATTTGGCTCAAAAGCTTGTATGCTCAGCACTTTTCTATATAAGGGGATTTGAGTGGTATTGTAAAGGGTTTTGAACATTGTAATTTGGTGAACATCTCATTTAGAGAAGTCTAGTTTGTATTGGGTTATAGAGAAGTTGGCGTGTAAGTGAAATGTTCTGTGATAGCAATATACATATCGATCTTCTATTATATGAAAATCACACTTCTAACATGAAACACTATGCCTTCTTGTACTACCCCATTGGAGAATCTTGGATCATCACAAAGATCTAGTATTAAGTGGTCAATAAGCATGATGGATTTCAAGGTACTAAGTGAATCATTGACAAACTACCAAGCTCACACAACAATAATATATATCCATTGATCACATACATTATAGAAGAAAGTGCATATCAACCAGAGTAATGCACTTCTTAATGTAAACCAACAACAACAATGTTTACAACTTAAAATGTCACAATCATCTACCAAAAGAAAAAATGTTTACAATTTAAAATGTTCCAATCATCTCATTATTGGGTATTCAATAGCATATATACACAATATTAGCAGAAAATCCTTAACTTTAATATATTTACATAATAATGATTTTTAGGAATCAAATTACTAAGGGATTCATCCTACAACATTATCAAAATTTACTAAATCTATTGAAATTATGTAGATTTAGGGACTAGAATTCTTCATCCTCATTTGCTATATTTGAATCAAGGCCCCTTTTATAGTCATCATAGAATAATATGAATTAATAGATTCACTCAATTTCATGATAATACCCTTACATATAATAATGGTACCCATTGAAATTACACATTTCATCATATAATACTTAACAATTTTCTAATTTTTGGATTGCAAACAACATTTAAATCATCATAACTTTCACTTGCCTTGGCCAAAATTAAAAGTGTAATATATTCAAGGAAGGTGTTTTAACTAGGAATGAAACCTAGATATGTTTCTCGAAGAATTAAAACCATTTAAAAAGAAGTCAGATTTACAATACAACTCACTTATTTTTCATCTAAAAGAGTAATTAAATAAAATGGCATCTAGTTCTTCTGAGAGATAACTCTAGTCTTCCATTTCCTTTTCTGCAGCTTTGACATACTTTTAGATTAGAAAATCTCTTTTCTATTTGGAAAGATAGATTTGCAATGATTTTCTCACATACCTTAATTGATTTTAATTTATCTATTTATACTAAAATATCTGTATGCAATAATGTGATGTTACAGATACATGTTCATGCAAACAAAGTGGCATTGCAGGTGGCCCACTTGTAGGAGTTATTACAGAACTGGGGTAATGCTTCGTGTGTAGTTGCCAAAGTTCTTCCAGATGGTTATGTTTCTAGTGCCCGTTCATCTTCTCGTGGCCATTATTGAGGATGAAGTTCATCCCTCCGGCATACCGACACCTCCCATTCTTAGCCGCCTCACCGTCACTCACCCCGACATCGCCACTCTCCTCATAGTTATGTTGTGCCTCCATGTTAGCATTGTTCACCACCAACATGTATCACTAGGGTGCCCTCACCAGCGATTGGGTGGCTGACGCCTCTAGACACTACTCGATGGCCTTCTTATTCAAAAGGATTTCCCAGATTGGCCTTGCGCATTTCTCCATGGTGTGAAGACAAAGAGGAGGAGGAGGAAAATGTGGATGGGTGGACATTACCAGACCCTGAACCAGACATTGAGTCAGGATGGAGAAAGAAAAATGAGCCAAACCCTCCATCTCCATCAACTACAACATTGGCTTCTTGATGGCGCTTTCTTTCTAGGTCTCGTCCATATATTTTTTCAATGTTTGAGCTATTTGCTCTTGTTTCTGTGGACTCTGGGCATAAGCCCATGTGACTTGCAGGGAGTGTGTATTCCTCCCACTATTTTTTGATTAATGTTGTAATTATGGTTTTTTAAGTTAATATAATCTGGTAGGACTTATTCATCAAAAATAAAATGGCAATCTCAAATTATTTTTAAATGTACTATAGTTTTCCATTAGTTCTAGAGAGTTAGCTATTTGAGAACCTATCACAAAATCACATATGTCATTTGAAGTCTCCATTTGAGATCTATTATGAGTGCAAAGTTCAAAATGTTTTCATTTCAAAATGTCATTGGATACATTTTAAAGATGCCTCAATCAGGTGCAATATAGTCACCTCAAAAGTTGCTAATACTTATGCACAGATGTCCCAATAGTCACTCAAAAATTTTAACTATTGGTGGTACAAGTGGATGACTATTGTTAGAAGATATATTTATTAATAGACTTTTAGTTATTATTTGTTTGGTTTCTTTATAATTAATAATTGGAGGGTTAGATGAACAAGGAGTGAATAACATTAATATTTAAAAATAAGAGACGCAAGCGTCAAAGTTCCTGCCTATAGGATAATGGTTTTAGGATGAGATATGTGGAAAAAGAACGTGGTTAGAAATTAAAGAAAAACTCAAAATGCAATGCACTTTGGAAGTGAACATCTATTATTCGATTGAGTTCTAAAATTGCAAAGATTTCAAGTTTATAAATGGAAAATATTTATTAATTTTAGGTTTTATTGGCTTCATTCTGTAACACTGGATTATATTACTCTTGATATTGACATACTTTAAATTTAATAAAGAAATAAGAATCAATAACAATAAAGTAAAAGAGAATTTATATTAGAACATGAAAATATTTTTTTTATCATTTATCTACTATTTTCATTTTTTATAAAACAACATTAAATTGTATTATCGAAAATTCTATTTTATATTTTATAAAAGAGAATGATATTCTAACATTAAAATGTTTCTATTATAATTTCAGAGTATTTTATAAAATTTATTCTTAATTTTTTTTATAAAACAATATGACAAGATAATAACAAAATATTTCTACATTCAAATAAATATTTTTTCTATAATTTATCAAACTAAGGCACATTGTAAAGATAAAATATTTCTATTACTTTTTTTAACTAATTTATAAAATAAAATAAAATTAAAATCACATTATAAAATAAAAATAATTTTATTGTATCTTTGAGCTTATATTATAAAATAAAATGAAGTAATGTTTTGTGATTTAATTTAGGCATCATTTTATTTCATATACTTTGGATGTAGAGTGTCTCGGATGTAGAGTGTCTCGTAAGTGTTATTAGTACTTGCCGATAGGCTAGTAAGTACTATTGCATCACTTTTTGCATTTCTTCCTAGCGATTAAAACCAATTATTTGCACCAATTATAATTTAGTATTTTCTTATTTTGTTAAAAATAACACATATTCTATAGTTTAAATGTTAATTTTTTAAGTTTATAATTTGTAAAAATTATTTTTTGATGATATGATTGGCTAATACATTTGAGATCTTATTACTGGAGTGAACCAATTAAAATGTACCACATTTGTTATTTATTAGTACTTGCTACTATTGCATCACTTTTTGCATTTCTTCCATTAAGTAGCGATTAAAACCAATTCTTTGCACCAATTATAATTTAGTATTTTCTTATTTTGTTAAAAATAACACATATTCTATAGTTTAAATGTTAATTTTTCAAGTTTATAATTTGTAAAAATTATTTTTTGATGATATGATTGGCTAATACATTTGAGCTCTTATTACTGGGGAGAACCAATTAAAATGTACCACGTTTGTTATTTATTATACATGAAAATTGTGCATTCAAATAATACAATCTAATTTATATATCATCTGATTTTATTTGGTTTATGGTTTACAACTTTTTAGATACTTATTAAGAGATTGATAAGTTTTTCCTTATATTAAAATAATATTTCTATTTTTGTTGTATTATAAAATATTGAATTTTTTAGATTTATTTTAATATATATTATATAAATTTAGATTTAATAGAATAACATTATAATATTGTTGAAAAAGAGTTATTTGGACTAAATAATTAATATTAAAATTAATTATAAGTAGAACTATTTTATAATTTAAATTAATTATAAATGATATTTAATAATTATTTATAAAATTTGGTTTATGGTTTACAACTTTTTAGATAAGTTTTTCCTTATATTAAAATAATATTTCTATTTTTGTTGTATTATAAAATATTGAATTTTTTGGATTTATTTTAATATATATTATATAAATTTAGATTTAATAGAATAACATTATAATATTATTGAAAAAGAGTTATTTGGACTAAATAATTAATATTAAAATTAATTATAAGTAGAAATATTTTACAATTTAAATTAATTATAAATGATATTTTATAATTATTTATAAAATTAAAAATATTATTAGAACTATAATTATAGTAATTTTATAATTTTTTATAATTAAATAATTACTTTACATATAAATTAAAATTAAAATTAAACTTAGTTATAAATTATTATAATTAAAAATTCACTTTACATATAAATCAAAATTAAAATAAAATTTATTTATAAAACTAAAGGCAAGTACTTGGCCACTACGTGGCACTTGTTGTACATGAAAATCGTGCATTCAAATAATACAATCTAATTTATATATCATCTGATTTTATTTGATTTATGGTTTACAACTTTTTAGATACCTATTAAGAGATTGATAAGTTTTTCCTTATATTAAAATAATATTGCTATTTTTGTTGTATTATAAAATATTAATTTTTTTTTTAAAATTAAATAATCGATAGATCAAAAAGAAGGTACAATA
Organism: Chamaecyparis obtusa; assembly: GCA_027943335.1. Taxonomy (NCBI): domain Eukaryota; kingdom Viridiplantae; phylum Streptophyta; class Pinopsida; order Cupressales; family Cupressaceae; genus Chamaecyparis; species Chamaecyparis obtusa. Next base: position 1,123,553 of record BSBK01007259.1, read on the forward strand.
ACAAAATAAGGGTGAGGCAAGCCTCAACCACCTAGTTCAACTGAAGACCATACTCAGTCAACTAGCACAATAAGTAACAGTTTAACAAGATTACAAAAAAGAACAATATAAAGGCTAATCCAAAATATCATCTTGGTCATCAAACCAAGCTGTCCATCCCAGCTCTCCTTCCATCCACACAATTTTATTCTTCTCAAGGATTTGAGTAAAGAACTCAAGTCTATCTGAAAAGGGGCCTCTAGCATCCCGCATCTCTTTGAGCAGCTCCTTAAGGGCTTCCTCAAAAGCAACCTGATTGTCAATAATGTTGGCCCATTCAAGCCCATGTTTCATCTCATATATGAGCATCGTATCGAGCCCATCATGAAGAAATCTTTTCAACTTGTCTTTTTCAAGCTTCATAATGCAACAAACCTGCGAGACAATCTTAAAATGTATAAGTTTCAATTGAAACAAAGTAAGGGATCTACTAACATCTTGGAATATGTCCTCATTTCTACATTTCCATATAAACCAAAGGATATGGGAAGAAAGAATATTCCAAAACAAATTAGCATCCCTCTTAAGACCAGATATATTTCCAATAATAGCATCAAGAATAGTGACATGATCAGCTATAGATATTCCAAAGAGATTCCATATAGATCTAGCAAATTGACAAGTAAAGAAAATATGTCTTAAACTTTCAGGAGTCCTGCAAATAGAACAAGAGTCAGTAACACCAATCTGATTTTTAAAAGGCAACTTATCAAGAAGAAGTTGCCATTTAAAATGCAATAATTTGAGAGGAATATGAGACTTCCAAAATCTATCAAGAATCTTTTGCCATTCAATACAGTCCAGGTTCACATACCAGATGGTATTCAGGTGTGAAATAACAGAGTGATCTTTGTTAAGCACCTTATATATATCTTTAGCTTTGATATTATGCAAGAGGGAATCCATCATCCCAATGAAAAGATAGAAATCTATGGGAATCCACATCACATCTATGAGGAAGATTAAGATTACGACAAGCATTGGCAATCATACTATAAGTACGCTTATGAGAGTCAGGAAGATTGAATTTAATTCTGATATCCTGCCAGCTGGCAAGGTTATCATTCTCCAAGATATCAATGAGGCTTTTGACACCCTAGCTATTCCAGAATTTCACAGAACATCCTTGAGTCATGACAAGAGGCTTACCATTATGTTGCAGATTCCACCATATAGATCGCTCACCATGAATAGAGTTATTGTTATCAAAGTTAGAATTATAAATAAAGCCCCTCACAAGTTCCCAAGCCTTCCAAATAGACTTAAAAACTAGTGATCCTTGGACAGAGATAGGGAACGTTCGAGCAACAAGGTCAACAAAAGGAAGATTCTTCCAATACTTGGCTTGCTTAGGATGACCAGATTGAATATTATTTCTAAGGAGAATCTTCCAAGGCTCCTGACCATCAAGAGCCCGAAAGATCCACTTAGTAGCAAGAGAAATACCTTGGATCCTAAGGTCTTTAAGGCCTAAACCACCAGCTTTCTTATCAATGTGGCACCAACTCCATTTAACAGCGCGCTTCTTTTTGTTACCTTGGCCATTAGACCACAGGAATTTTCTGATGGCCTTTTGAATTTCAAATAATTGGTAATTGCTGAACATCCAAACAAAAGAGTAATATATACTATAAGAAGACAAGATTTTCTGGCAAACCTACACTCTACCAGCAAGTGAAAGCAGCCTATTATCCCACTTGTAAAGCTTCTTGATAATTTTATCCTTAACCCAAATCCACATGTCTTTGAGTGAAGGGGAGATGGAAAAAGGAATCCCCAGATATCTCACTATTTTATTAGGTCCACCCCAAGAGTATCCAAATTGGGGAAACCAATCTGGAGGTTCCTCATTCCATCCAAGCATGATAGATTTGGATTTAGAAATGCGAGCACCTGAGATGGTTTCAAACAAGACAAGCTTCAGATTGAGATGTTGGAAATTAAGACAAGATAATTCAATGAAAAGTGAGGTATCATCTGCAAATTGGATATTGAGGAGCTCAAAGCTATCAGGGAGAGAAATGCCATTAACTTTGGGAGAGATAGTATTGTCTCTGAGGATATAATACAAGGCATCAGAGGCTATGACAAAGAGAGCATGAGCAAGGGGACATCCTTGACGAATAGATCAGGACAGGGGGATAGGATTAGATAAAATACCATTGAGTTCAATTCTAGTAGAGGAATCTTTAAACAGGACTTGAATGTACCAAACAACTTCATCAGGGAAACCAAAGGCTTGAAGAATAGAAAGGATGAAATCCCATTCAACGCGGTCATAAGCTTTCTCAAAATCTAAAAGAAACATAGCAGAGCTCTGATTCAAAGTTTTGGCCCAATCCATAGACTCCCAACCGGTAACAAGGTTTTCAAGGATATAGCGTCCTTTGATGAACCCAGTCTAGGTAGGACAGATAAAGTTAGGCAAAATATTAATAAGTCTGGAGGCCAAAGCTTTGGCCAAAATTTTGTAAGAAACATTAAGCAGAGTAATTGACGACCAGTTCTTGATGAGGGACTTGTCTCCATCCTTAGGGATAAGTTTAATAATCCCCATATTGATAGAATTGCCAAGAGTGCCATGGTCATAGGCTTCTGAATAAAGATCAAATAAATCCTTGGCAATCCAATCAATATTGGATTGGTAGAATTCAGTAGGAAGGCCATCCGGCCCAGGCGCTTTATCCTTTTTAAGAGCAGATATAGCATCAGAGATTTCTTGGATTGATACCCTATCCCTGAGGATGTCGACATCCCCCTCATCAATTTTCTTGGGAATAAGTTCCTTACATCTTTTCCGAAGATCTTTGGCATTGTTGCTGTCTTCAGAATTGAATAGAGCTTTATAAAACTTCTCGAAGGCAGAATCTGCAGAATATTGAATTTTTTGGATTTATTTTAATATATATTATATAAATTTAGATTTAATAGAATAACATTATAATATTGTTGAAAAAGAGTTATTTGAACTAAATAATTAATATTAAAATTAATTATAAGTAGAACTATTTTACAATTTAAATTAATTATAAATGATATTTTATAATTATTTATAAAATTTGGTTTATGGTTTACAACTTTTTAGATAACTATTAAGAGATTGATAAGTTTTTCCTTATATTAAAATAATATTTCTATTTTTGTTGTATTATAAAATATTGAATTTTTGGATTTATTTTAATATATATTATATAAATTTAGATTTAATAGAATAACATTATAATATTGTTGAAAAAGAGTTATTTGGACTAAATAATTAATATTAAAATTAATTATAAGTAGAACTATTTTACAATTTAAATTAATTATAAATGATATTTTATAATTATTTATAAAATTAAAAATATTATTAGAACTATAATTATAGTAATTTTATATTTTTTTATAATTAAATAATTACTTTACATATAAATTAAAATTAAAATTAAACTTAGTTATAAATTATTATAATTAAAAATTCACTTTACATATAAATCAAAATTAAAATAAAATTTATTTATAAAATTAAAGGCAAGTACTTGGCCACTATGTGGCACTTGTTAATTCATGAAGACTATTGGTATGAGCAGTCAATAATCAAGCATAAATATAGTACTTATAAAACAAACAATTATGAAGGAAGATTATTTCTGTAACAAACCCAAACCCCATTTCAAAATTTTGCCGTACCGCGAACGGATTTTTCGAACCTACACTTGAACACGAACCTAAACCAACAACTTAGCTTAAAGACACTCAATACATTTATTCACAGCCAAATGCTGGCAAGGCCATACAAAACTGATATAGTGTAGTATACCTACTAGGTACATAATATATAGAACATTTATATATACCAGATATAAAATAGAGTATATAGTCTGATAAGACTTTTTTATATGCAAGATTAAGTGGCATATTTGATAGACATGCCCCATGAACATAATAGGTCACATCACTTGGTAGCAACTATTAATAACTATTTGAGCTCAATTAGATATAACATGCCCTCCCATGTTGCAAAGGCTTTGACCTCAAAGCACCACAAGAATATGTATCAAGCGAGTCATTCTCTAAACTTAAACAATATTTGTAAAGCCAATTATCAGTATAGAAACATTTCATGAATACAATGAAAACAAAAGACAAGGGTAATGGATTAACAGTCATTCTTATGGATCATGAAGTGAGGAAAATAGCATAAAGAATCAATAGACATATACATTATAAGTATACAGTATGAATACAATGAACAAAATCCCCTGTAAACAGCATATCAACACAAATGAGAGAACATTGTCGCTTAGTAAGAATAAAAATAAAAAACCCTTCCTTTACAACCGAACTCCGCTGATTGTGCTTTCAGTTCACCTGTGCACGTGTCTTATCAGTGCTTCCACATCTTGCACTCTCTGCAAACGTGGCGAGAAAGCTTTCATACAAGTGCATTTGCCAATTCCTAGACGATGATAACCATTTCAAGGGGATGCATTTGAAAATACATTACAAGGGCGAGAGAAGAAGAGGCTATGCCAGAGGAAAGTAGCTACTTGCGGAATTCTGCGCAAGCGTTAATGGCCTTCCCGCGTACCATATCCTATTTGTAACACATAGGTCGAGGATAGATGCCACGGGAGCCTCAGCATTGTTGGTGGAGCGGAGCATTACACTTTCTTTTCCGGGTGGGGGGTGCTTACATGCAATCAGTCGTTGGAGACCTGGTCTACGCAGTTGATGGGAATAACGTTGGGCCAGCTACAGCTGTTCCTCTAGCGGCCATGCAAGTGCTTCTAGTTAAACAGCTACCCAGATGGTTTTGAACCTTGAATTGATATCAGACTGTTTTGTTGATATTATATGCAGTGAATCTGTTTACTGGTTTATCATTTAAAGGAATTTCTATTGCAGTAAATTTGTTTTGTGAGCTTCTCGAATTGGGTGGTAGGGAAGCTATTGAATTAGCCAGATAGTGATGAATGGAAGCTTAGCAGATTCTGCCCCTGTATTTTCTTCAGTTTGGTATTCCTTTTTGTGGGGCTTGTTATGGAACATTTTTTCTTTCTCTTAATTTAATCTCTTGAGGAATTTACCTGCCAATGTATATCTATGGTTTAGAAACATTTTAAATTCTGATTCGAGCTATGTTGCCTTATATTTGTATGGTCTTTTGAAGTTTTGCAATGGACAGTTTAATTCCATTTTTTTGGGGTGTTACTAAATAAAATGAATACGTGCTTTGAGATTATGTCTTAGTATTGCATCCTAAAGTATACCTAGATAGTTTTGAACCTTGAATTGATACCAGGCTGTTTTGTTGATGTCGTATGCATTTAATCTATGTACTGGCTTATCGTTTAAAGGAAATTTCTATCGCAGTAAATTATATTGAATATGTGTATCATATGCCTTCGTAGAAAATCATCTTTCAAGGACTCTTCAATTTGTGGGTTGTTAATACAGCCTGAATTTATCTCCATTTGTGAAGAGTATGTTAAGATTGTTCTTAGGACCTTTCTCAGCTGGTGAGCTTTTCTGCCACTAAGATATTCATCCTTTTTATAATGGGACTTTTAGGATCTCACTAGATGTAGGGTTAGCAGTTTTTGAGAATCCCTTAAGCCATACTGAGGTTGATGTGCTAACAATCAGTAATGCTGGCTCTATAACACGTTGGAAATTTTGTACAGGATATTATTTAAAGTCAAACTGAAATATTCACCTGGCCCTGTCACCGAGTTGTTCTTCTACCGCAGTGTTTCCCATTTTATGATGGGATTTTTAGGCTTTCTTGAGAAGGGTGAATTTGTAATTTCTAACATTGTTGTGTCTTATCTGTGAGCAGCTTTGTCTATTTCCCTATTTCAGATGGGACTTCTCTGTTCCCTGTAGAGTTATGTTCTGCAATGTCCAACAATTTCAATTGCCGTTATATGCATTTATAATTTTATTCTTTAGCTTCTCTTGGAAGAAATAATATCTGCTGCTGTGATTTTGGTATGAGTAGGATATTTCCGCTTCTAAGTGATGGGCTATGGATTCTTCTGGCAACATGGATTTATATATGTTCAGCTGAATTCTACAAGCTGGGCTAATTCAAATGCTGTCGGAACTAATTCAAATGCTGTGGGAATGAGAGGGAACTAAGGGTATTAGAATTTTTCTTTCTAGGGCAAACAGGTGTTCTGGAAATGAAATGACTATCCTTAGCTACAAAATCCAGAGGAGTAGAATAGCTGGTACTGGATAAATGCTTTTCTATTTTTATGCCGAAACATTGAAACCTCTAACAAAATAATTCACCTCCACTTTTTTACTGTAACTCTTTCAAAAACCCAAAGAGGTCTAAAGATTTCAGGGCAAACATAGACAGGGAGGTCCAAAACAAAAAAAAACCCAAAAGATTGGAGTAAACTTGTAAATCCTGGGAGCCCAACAAAAAATATAGACTTTACTAAAACAGAAACAACCCTAAAATATTGGAGTAAACTAAAGCCCGGGAGCCCAACAAAAAATCTCTATCTAAAAGTATAAACTGCAAGTCGCTCACAGACATACAAATTTATAACAGTGTAAAAATGGTGGGAATGAGAGCAGAAAATTCAAGTATTTTGTAATTTTGATTTAAGAATTAAATGACTTAGACGAACACTTTCTAAATTTGGGTAAATGCAAAAGTTCCAGCAATAAGCAATAACATACAATCTGATTTCACGGTAGAGGCAACCCAAATTATAAGCCAGAAAAAGAGAAATTAAAAGATAGCAACTGCCTTACCTGGCAATAACCCTGAAGAAAACCTAAACCAGATTTTTTGCCCCAAATGTCACAGATCCAAACACACAAGAACATGCACCTCACAATCTAGACAGATGTTGAAGCGCTTATGCCACTGCAGGGAAAAAATATAAAAACAAATCTCTACTGCTCTAAACTTTTAAAAACCCATTTACGATTCCACTTAATTGCATTTAAAAGATTTTATGAATCAAGCGGTAGCATTAAATTGCATTGAAGAGGATTTTATGATTCCAGCTGGAGTATTAAATTGCAGTACTTGGCACATTTTTTGCCGACAACCAAATTGGATTTTTCCAAATTAAATTTCACCAAAATTATTTTTATGCTTACCTTTACTGCCGACAGCCAATAAGAGCATCAATAAATAGCATTACTTTAAAATTTTAAATATATGAAAATTATAAAACTATAGAACAAACAAATGCACTCCTAAAATACTTAAATTTGATTGGTCCAATTAAATAAATTTTGCATCTAACCGATGCAGTAGTTTACCTGCCTTCGGCAGGAACTAATAATGATAATTATTTAATGTTCACTTTTATTTTCTTATTGAATAAATTAAAATAAAAGTAAAATATTATTTGGCATTCTTTTGTCAATTCCCGTTTATTAAAATTAAACTACATATCAACTAGTAACACGTTGACATGATTCTTAGGTTTCATCCTTCGAAATATACTAGGGACGAACATGTATATATGTTAATCTTATGCAACTTTGCTACGTGATTCTAAGCGTATGTGTGAGATTTCATCATGATCCTTGATGATACTCTCTCTTGGATTCAAGAGAGTTTTGGTCAAAGTAACATAATCAATTGTCTTGCCTAATTATTTTCTATTAAACAATAAATAAACAATAGTTTACCAATAGAGCTAGACTAATTAAACAGAATGCGACAATAGAAACCATTGCTAAGATATTTTAATGTAAAGCAGTAATGTCTACTGTACATTGTATATGTGTTAAGTTGTTATTTAAGAAGTATTTATGAGATTATATGACTTTGTAATCCAGTCAAGTTACTGACTTCAGCAATTAGTTTTTTGAAGCATTTAGAATAATTTCAAATGACACATCTAAAAAAGCATACAAGTTTTTTTCCTTGAATTCTCATGGTTGGATCTAAAGATATATGAGAACTTTAACCAAATTCTGTGTTTATTTTTACAAATCCCTTTCATAATATATGAGAACAAATCTGTAATTATCCTGATATTATTGTAACTTATTTTCTGTCAGCTTAAAGTGTATAATTTACATACTTTCATAGATTTTTTTAAGATTGACAATGCAGACATAATAAATAGCGTGTCCACTTTGTATATTTCAGAATGAGCTAAAAGCAATTCACTTATGCAGGTGAATTGGTTAGGGTAAATGAACCTCTGGTTATGATCTCTGGTCTATTGGTAAAGATAAATATGTTCAAAAAACTTATAAAATCATCCCAGGTCCTAGTTTTACATGTATTTAGCTGGCTGATCTAAGAATACCAAACATACGAACAATAGAGTTTTGATAGACTCAGAACGGGTAAAACAATGATCTAAACCAAAATAATAATATGAATAATGCAAAAAAAAAGAGAAATTCATATATAACTTCAACATAATGCTCACATCACTGCATGCTAATTATTTCATAAGCTAGACTTGTACAGCTGATTCTTGAAATGGTGGCATGGAATCATGCCCTAAAATTAAAAGTAGGTGTATTTTTAATAAATAGGTTATTTCTATTATATAATTAAAATTATTTTATTCACAAAAAAATAGGACATATAGTCAGTTTACAAGAGTCAATTGAAAGCCATAAACGTTGGCAGGGCTCAGAAACAACAACAAACAGCTTAAACGACTTAAACAGTACCTATAAAAGACAAAAGATCATGATCATCCTGTCTACTCCATACATCAGCGGGATCAGGAGTAGAGTCCAAAAAAGACCAACCTTCTTCTATCTTATAACAATACACAGAACAAGAACAATTCCAAGTAAGCTGATAATCTATGAGGGAAATCTTGTACAAGGCACTGGAAGCTCTTCCAAAAGAGTGTCCAGATGCTCTTGCCAACATTGCTGTGAATTCGAGCCTAAGCACTGATAATTGATTTCTTTCAGATCATCCTTATCTGAAGAAGGAAAATAAAGGCTTCCAATGCAATCCAAACTGCTGCTATGGATGGGTTCATCTGCAACATCAACTTCAGAATCTAATGAAACTGTCACTTGACAGATTGGACACCCCTCACACCAATCTTCCCGTTCTTGCCAATACTGATAATTCATTTCTTTCAGATCATGATTATCTGCAGTGACATCAAAATGACAATCAAAACTCATGACTGTCAATATAATGCGGTACATCAAAATGACAATCTAAACTGCTGCTATAGTTGGGTTCAGAATCAATTGATAAAGAAATGATTGAAACCGTAAGAAGCAGAAAGTTTTTCTGATTGGAGATGTCTAAATCTAAACCAACACTACCTGAAGAGCTTTTCTCGCCATTAGAGTTCAGTGGGTCAGATTGTTCGCCATTAGAGCTCAGTGGGCCTGATAAGATCTCAACTCCCGGATCAAACAAGATTGATTCTGAGAAGAAACCATCTTCAATCTTTTTCTTTTCATGTTCGCCATTGGAGATTAATGGGTCCGCAGAGATTTCAACTGCCGGATCAAACAAGGTTGATTCTGAAAAGAAACCATCTTCAATCTTTATCTTTTCATTGCCAAAAATGGGTCTCAAGGAACTGGACGAGTCTTGATTGAAAGGGTCCAGAACTCGGTGTTTTAACAAGGCAAAGCTTTCAGCTGGGGTTGGAAATCTTTGAGCACTGGGGACTCCATTAATGGCGGTGGCGAGGTTGAAAAAAGAAGGGTTATTGAAAAAGGAAGGAAGGTTAGTTAGGGAAGGCTCCTGGTTGGTATTTTGGTGTGAAGTGAGAATGGAGAAATTTTGTGAAGATGGTGGACAGAATGGAAGAGAGCTGGCATTGGAGTCAAGTTGTAAGTTGGGTTGCCTGGAAACAGTTGTGATGGTCGAATAAGAATACAAGTCACCTTTGTACTCGATCATGATGCCACCAGGCTTGTATTTCTTAGGGACTACTCCACGCCTCTGCATAAAAAATGACATTGTAAGGTAGATAAATTTAATGTAACCATTTTATACAATGCTACAAAAGATCAAATGCAATATATACTAGTTGAAACTGATGATCTGAACATTCAACTCAGTTACCAAAGAAAATATATGACCTTCCTAAAATTGTTTCTGGAACTGACAACTGCTTCTATCACATCTTTTCTCTTCTGAAAACAACTTTGTTAAGACAAAGATCAGTAAGAAGCTTTGTTGGTTGACAGATTGAAGTATTCACAACCTATGTTCCATGAATACTACAAAAACCTAGTATTTGTGACCTATTCCTATTTCTTATGTATTATAAAACCCAAACATTAGTAACTCTTTTTTTTAATTATAAATTGTTCATATTTAAGTTGAGATGTAGCTTACATTTGTCTTTAGTAAAAGGTGGTGCATTGAAATTTTATGTTTTTCTGTCTACATTAATTAATTTATTATTTATGATTCTTAAATATTACAAAATCTTATCATTTGTGATCTCTTTTTATCTTTTATTCAATTACATTGATTTCTTTAAAAAATCCGTGTATTGGACTTTTAAATTTTTCTGCTATAGAAAATGTACAATAATTTATTATAAATGATCTTACACTGATATAGTTGTAGCATTTATAGCATTACATTTATTTTTTGGGAAAAAAGAGATAAAAAATATTAATTGTCAATTTAAATCAATACAAGAAATACACCGTAAAACACACTCTTCCTACATATGAACATAAACAAGTCTCTCTTTCTAGATTTAGTTTAGATCTGTTTCTTTAAAAAGTGGGTGTATTGGAATTTTAAATTTTTTGGTATGGAAAATGTACAATAATTTATTAAAGCTGATCCTAAGCTAGTATAGTTGTAGCATTTATAGCATTACACTTAATTTTTGTGAAAAAAAAGATGGAAACTATTAACTGTCCACTTAAATTAATAAAAGAAATACACCATAAAACACACTTTCTCTACATATGAACATAAACTCTCTCTTTCTCTCTCTCTCTCTCTCTCTCTCTCCATATGAACATAAATATAGTTAATTTCTTAAAGACACAAACAAACACATAACCTATGTGGTGCCTAATAACAACAAGACTCTTTTGTGTATCAATCTAACAAAATATAGTATAATAGAAAGACTTTTTATAATTTATAAGGCTGTATAATATATATGTTTCTATAGTCAAGGATTCTAAAAAATTATTTAAAATAAGTATTAAAATAATATAGAAATTATAGATAAAAATATTTAATATATTATTTATAAGATATATAAGATAATGAAGAGTATTAAAAATTGAGGTAATAACAACACATGCATTAAATTACAAGCTATTAATGTCTATCAAGGAATATAAACGATAGTATTAAAATTATATTTGAATTATTCTATGGTGTAGTTTAAGTAGTTATGAGTTATGACAAAAGTTGGCTATTCACATGTGTAAATATTTATTACAAATTGCTATGAAGATCATTGCATAAACATGGGTAACTTTTTAAGGTCAATATATTATCATTATCAAACTATGTGATGAAAGGTAGAAAAGAGTCGGGGTAAAAAAATAAGGTATAATAGCCTAAATTTTATTTGTAGTTTATGGATGTTGAGGTGGAAAATGAACATATATATTAGGACAATTTGTTATATGAAATATGAATATTAAATAGATAACTTTTATATTTAAATCTATTTTTATATTATATTAAGAAATCTCTAAGAATAAGGCTAGTATACAAATTTTAGTATTTTGTATGGATCATTAGATAGAACAAAGTATGCATTTTTAAGTTAAATTTTGTACTTTAATCATTGTCTTGAAAACTAATCAAGATATTTATTTATGGTAACTATGTTGCATGTATTATTCTTGTTTATCCTCATATGATTAACCATATTTATATGCTCATATTTATTTTGACTTAGAAAATACTTAATTTAATTGCTTATTCTAATATCTTAAGGCCAATGTGATGACTACACCATATCTTATTGCGATTGTTGAAATATCAAGCAGGTGATTGAATGTGAGTATAAGAAACTTCAAATTCTTAGGCCTACTATGAATATTGCTCTCATTTCAAATGCAACAACAAAATTCAAAAACTTTTGATTGAGTTTCCTTGCCATTGTCATGAACTAGTTGAGAGGGTAAGAGAATGGTTGTTTCTACACAATTATTGGAGGTAAACTAGTTGTAAGCCTTTCATGATGTGTTGGATAACATGGATATGATATATATGATAAGTATTTGGGGTTAGTTTTTGAAAGATATTTTCTTTGATCGATAGTATGGATCGGGTGGAGATTCTAAGTTATTAGGTGCGCTTGAGTATTACTTTAGTAATATATAGTGTTTTTGAACATTTTGAAAATTGTTCCATATAACCTTTCCTTGTAAAATTTTGAATGATATTATAAATAAGTTTCTCACTATATCTTGAAATGTATTTTAAAGTCTATGTAGTTGGATGATGTTTTCTATTTTTACATAATTTTTTTTATTAATGTAAGGTGAGTTTTTTGATAGGGCCCAAACTCTATAAAAAATAAGGATGTGACCATATAAGTAACCATAAAAGCAAGAGGAACAAATATTTTTTAGCTATGGTATATGATATCAATTTTGAAGTAAAACCAAACAAAATTTATCCCTGAAGGATTGACCTAAGAGGGAGAGGCCTTAATGAATGACTTTTTTCTTACATAAAAAATCTATATAGGAAGCATAATCATCACGATTAGAAGATTTGAGATTAAGGGAGGAGGCTCTATCAAAAAAAAAAAAAAAGAAGCACCAAAAAAATGAAGATCATGTTAGAGGTGGAAAATTATCACAGTAGAGATAAAGTATTTGGAAAACCAAGGGAATAGGAGAGCTTTACAAATCACATAGAATTAGGGCATTAGAAATTGACACACAAAATAGGGAAATTGGACCAATCAAAGAAACAAGGGGAAGGAGGGATTGAGAAAATATAATAATCCAAATTATAATATAAGTTGTAGGTGGGATTATGAGATGAATCATAAGAGAATTTATCCACTAGGTAGAGGAAGATCTTGGACAATATCCAAAGGGACATGGAGAGGATAAATGTCCCATAGAAAAAAATGTGCATGAAGCAGATTAATGGAAGTTGCCGCATTTCCCCCAACCCTAGAATGCCCTGAGCTTGTGCTAGAATGTGCGAATAAATATGATGCTAAGAGTAGGTGCATTAAGGATGCCTCAGGGGAAATTTTAGTAAGAATCAGTTGAGAGATGCTCATAGAAGTTCTTAAAATACCTCACAGAGAACCCTATGAGCCCTGGACCTATTCAGAAGAGACTCGTGTATACGAGGGGGATAAGAAAAGATACAATTCTCTGATTGCTCAAAGTTGGTTCGAAAATCCAGAGAAGGGAGGCTCACGGTTGTGTTGTGGTCCCACAACCACACTCCCCTTTTTCGCCTTTTGGCTTCAGGGCCCCCCCTTTCTTTTTGGCTTGTCTTTGGTTTTCTTGTCTTGTCCTCTTATTTTATGTTTTTAGTTAGTTTTTTGTTTTTTTTTCGATCTTGTCACACATTCGCACTTTCGGAGGTCCGAAAGTGTGAGAGGTCAGATTGGTGAAAGTTTGGGAGTAGCGCTCTATCACCGAGCCTTAGGAATTTCTAGACCCATGCGGTATTGGACTTTCAAAGTCTAAAAAGCCCGAAGGTCTGACTCCCCAAAGGGAGTTGGCCTTTTGGCATTTCGGCCTTTCAGAGGTCCGATTCCCCCAAAAGGCCGAAAGGCTGATCGGGGGTGGGGCTGACGTCACCCATCGGTTTGCCTATATAAGGCAAAATCGATTCTTTTTAACACACTTGTTCACTTTTTCCTGTTGTTTTGTTAGAGCTCTTTGTGTGCCTTCGCTTCCCACTTGTCACCTCGGTCTCGCCTATCAGTCCTCCTCCTCTGCTTACTTTAGAGGTAGGTTCTCCTTTCTTTCTCTCCCTCTTTGCTATTGTTTTTCATTGTTTAGGTTAGGGTTTACTTGTTTCATCAGTTTTAGCCAAGTTTTTTTGGTCTTCCTTACTAGTTTAGGGTTTTCATCCATTTGGTCCCATCTCGGGGGTTGTAAGGTTGTCCCCTCTAATCCCCCATGGCAAGTTTGTGGTCAAGCTTGCCGTCGGACTCATTTTTGAGTTTGAAAAAGCTAAACCCTAGTTTTGGCCATAGTGTTTCAGACCTTCGTGGTTTGAAACTTTCAGATTCTCAAACCTTCTCGTAAAATCTTCTAAGTGCTCCTTTCGGCATTTCGGTGCTTTCGTACACTGAAGACATCTCATTGTCGATTCTTCAAAGCCGAAAGGAAGGAACTTTAAACCATCTGTAAATCACCTGTGCATGTTTTGGCATTTCGATGTTGTCGCACACTGAAACCATTATTTCTCTGATTCACCAAAACCTGTACAAGTGGGTTTAAACATTGGCAGAACATCTTCTAAGGCATCTTTTCGGTGTTTCAGAGTTTTTGGCCTTCAAAGTTTTGACACCTCCGATTCCCCGAAAGACTTAAAAGGGGGCATCATAAGCATTTGTTCGAACAAGCCTTCATTTCTCATTTTTGGCCCTTTCAGACCTTTCAAAGGTCACACACCCTTGAAAGTCCGAAAGGCCGAAAAGGCCTTTCAGAGCCCTTCTGAGCTTAATTTGTCAGTGTTCTTTGTTTTTTCTAAGTTTTTTTCCTCTCTCCTACAATTCCATGTTGCTAATTCATGTCTTTTTCTTTTTGCAGAAATGGCCGAGAAAGTTGTGGCATCTGTAATACCTTCTCCTATGGTGATACTTGGACTTTCTGATTTGGACATTCTATTATGATGGTTAGAACTATATATTTATATTTATGCTTTGTCTATCTTTATATGTTTTATGGAGCTAACCCAAGGATTTGAATCTAACCATTATCATGATGTTTTATGTTTCATGGATATGTGTCTGATGTGTTTTCATGACTCAGGACCAAGTCATAGTTACTCACTTAGTTGAGGTCCACACGATATATCGATCTTGGTCATCTGTTTGCATATATCTGATTTGTATGTATATCCATATGTATACATGTATCTCTTCTTGGTGATACAAGATTGCAAGTACCAGGTATTGTCTCCACCTGGCTTCATAGGTCTGAGCAATCCCTCAAAATCCTCCATTGTTGTTGTTGTTACGAAGATATCACCAAGGTTCCATAAGAAGGAACTCTACCTCTAATCCTTTTACCTTTAGGTGGGGAGTTCCTGAGTCAGTCCCTTGTGTGGATGATGTATTTCTATGCCTTCTCAATTTATTGGTCGAATAAGAATACAAGTCACCTTTGTATTCGATCATGATGCCACTAGGCTTGTATTTCTTAGGGGACTACTCCACGCCTCTGCATCAAAAATGATATTGTAAGGTAGATAAATTTAATGTAACCATTTTATAAAATGCTACAAAAGGTCACAAATTGTTTTACTAAGGATAATAGTCAAATCCAATATATACTAGTTGAAACTGATGATCTGAACATTCAACTCAGAAAGCTCATTCCTTAAAACTCAACTCAGTTACCAAAGAAAATATATAGCCTTTTTAAAATTATTTCTGGAACTGAAAACTGCTTCTATCACATCCTTTCTCTTCTGAAAACAACTTCGTTAAGACAAGGGTCGGTAAGAAGCTTTGTTGGTTGATAGATTGAAGTATTCACAACCTATGTTCCATGAATACTACAAAAACCTAGTATTTGTGACCTGTTCCCATTTCTTATGTACTATAAAATCCTAACATTAGTAGCCTTTTTTTTTAATAGATTGTTCATATTTAAGTTTAGATGTAGCTTACATTTGTCTTTAGTAAAAGGTGGTGCATTGAAATTTTTTTTTTCTGTGTATATTAATTAATTTATTATTTATGATTCCTAAATATTACAAAATCTTATCATTTGTGATTTTTTATTATCTTTTATTCATATTTAAGTTTAGATTTAGCTTACATTGGTTTCTTTAAAAAGTTGGTGCATTGGAATTTTAAATTTTCTTGGTATAGAAAATGTACAATAGTTTATTATAGTTGATCTTAAGCTGATATAATTGTAGCATTTATAACATTACATTTAATTTTTGGGAAAAAAGAGATGAAAAATATTAATTGCCAACGTAAATCAATACAAGAAATACACCATAAAACACACTCTCCCTACATATGAACACACACACACACACACACACACACACACACACACACTCTCTCTCTCTCTCTCTCTCTCTCTCTCTCTCTCTCTCTCTCTCTCTCTCTCTCTCTCTCTCTCTGTGCATTGGAATTTAAAATTTTTTGGTATGGAAAATGTACAATAATTTATTAAATGTGATCCTAAGCTAATATAGTTGTAGTATTTATAGCATTACATTTAATTTTTGAGAAAAAAGAGATGGAAAATATTATTTGTCCATTTACATAGATACAAGAAATACACCATAAAACACACTCTCTCTACATATGAACATAAACACAGTCTCTCTCTCTCCCTCTCCCTCTCTCTCTCTCTCTCTCTCTCTCTCTCTCTCTCTTTCTCTCTCTCTCTCTCCATATGAACGTAAATATAGTGAATTTCTTAAAGACTCCCCTTCTCTCTTTCATATGAACATAAATATAGTTAATTTATTAAAGAAACAAACACACCCTCTCTCTACATATCAACATAAACACATAACTTATGTGGTGCCTAATAACAACAAGACTCTTTTGTGTATCAATGACTAGCATAACATAGTATAATAGGAAGACTAAGTATTAAAATAATATACAAATCTTAGATAAAATAATTAGTATATTATTTATAAGACATGTATGATAATGAATATTTATGGAACATATTACAAAATTTATGAGATATTACAAAAGTTGGCTATTAACATGTGTAAATATTTATTATAAATTGCTATGAATATCATTGCATAAACATGGGTAACTTTTTAAGGTCAATATAATCATTATCAAACTATGTGATGAAAGGTAGAAAAGAGTTGGGGCAATAAAATAATGTATAATAGCCTAAATTTTATTTGTAGTTTATGGATGTTGAGGTGGAAAATGAACATATATATTAGGACCGTTTGTTATATGAAATATGAATATTAAATAGACAGTTTCATAAATTTACCTTTCTTATGAGAATTGGTGTGATAAAGGTTGTTCCTTTCTTTTGGGAATTGGTGTGATAAAGGTTGTTCTAGGATATAGAATGCAATATGGAAGATGGGTCCTTATTGGATGGTTTTTATATTTAAATCATTTTTTATATTATATTAAGAAATCTCTAGAGAATAATGCCTAGGATAAGAATTTTAGTATTTTGTATGGATCATTAGATCTAGAACAAGGTATGCATTTTTAAGTTAAATTGTGTACTTTAATCATTTTCTTGAAAAATAATCAAGATACTTATTTATAGTAACTATGTTGCATGCATAGCCAAAAGGATTCTACGCATGGTAGGCAATGGAGCAGTCATCAGGAACTGTTATGGTTTTGGATCTGCAGCTATCATCCTACCTCTCAGCTCACAAACCAACCACTTTGCTGAAGTGAGTGTGGCCCTCCAAGTCACCAAACTTGCCCATGCCATAGGGATCAAAAAGGTCTGGCTTAAAGGAGACTCCAAGAACATCATTAACTACTAAAAATTTAATTATTCCCCTTCATGGACTATATCCAACATGATTGAAGAAATGCAGGCCCTTTTAAATTCTTTAGAAGTGGTTCACATATCCCACCTGTATAGGGAAGCCAACAATGTCGCTGATTGGTTTGCCAACTTGGTAGTTAAAAAGGAAGCTATGATGAGGTGGCATCACGAAAGAGATTTCCCTCGTGAGGTTTAGGATTTAGTCTATAGGGATAGACTCTAAGGAAATGAGGGAATCATAAATAAGAATAATGAAAATTAATGTGGAATTTTGGATGTGCCATTCCATAAATGAAAATTATTAGAGGGACATAAAGGTTAATTACTACGCATCCCTTTTGCATACTTTCTAGGTATTCATTCCCAAGAACTGCATCCATTCCCAAAGGTAAAAAAGAAGAAAGCTTGGGATGACTGTTGCTAGAACTAATCTTAACAATAGCCTTCAGCCTCACTAGAGAATCACCCAAAGTCTCAGCATGATGGTAGGGGAAAGACACACAAGGGAGCCCGTGAATGATAGTGTGAAATGGAAGAGACACACTAAGGTCTGGAACACTCTGCAAAAAGGGGAAATAACTACCTTCATCGAAAGGTTACATTATAGCAAGCAGCCGGTCACAAACATATTCATGAAAAGCTAGAATGAAGGAAGCATGGAGATTGAGGGAAAGACTTTCACTGTCACAGAGGAGGTCATTTTGAAAGTCACCGACATCCCCATTGTTGGCCAAAAATTCTATAGGGACCATAAAATCTTTGACAATGTCATCAATGACTTCGTGAGAGATGAGGAAGAGAAGAAAGTTATAGTTAAAATGGGAACTTACTACCAGCCTGAAGGTATCAAAATGTTGTGGAAGTTTGTTCTAAAGGCTCTGATATCTTATGTTACATTGGACACCAGGTTCGACAGAATCAGGACCTACCACTTTGTGCTATTAAATCATCTCAAGTACAATATGAAGGTTTCCATCCCATTCTACTTGTATTCTTCAATTAATGATAATATTAATGGCTTTAGGGAGAAGAATATAGCTAACCCCGCTCTGCATGAGGGTCTGTTACTATTAATATATGAATTATTCAAAGCCCAAACCCGAGGGAAGGAGATAGAGGACAATAAGGAAAGAACTAATTTTTCTAGGTCAAATTACATCCCCTCGGACCCTGATGACAATGTGAGAATGCACTTAGAGGATTATGAGGAAGAAGAGATCAAAAAGATGAAGTAGGGCTCCTCCTCAAAGAAGATATCAACGAGCTTGATCAAAAAAGAAAAACCCCCTAAAAATCAGGCTAGAAAGGAGATTTCTTCAGAAGAGGAGTATAATGACAATGAAGAAGAAATGAACACTGAAGATGAGGAGGGTAATACCAGAGGTGAGGTCAAGAAGAAAATGGAACATACCATAGGGGACAAACACAAAATAAAGGGGAATTGCTCAGGCCGTCTTTTTGTTGATCTGGCCATTAGCGAACATAATACCCCCCTTCAAGAGCCAATGAAAATACTCAGGACCCTAATACTGAGGAGCCTAATGATGACTAGGGAGATCCCTCTACCCAGTCCACCAACACTCAAGACTTTTCAGATGAAAAGAACAAGTCAAGAGGGGAGTATCATACTGAAGACTCTGGTAAGGGAAAAAGAGTGTGGCATAATTTCAACATGAACACAGTGTAGATGGGGATAATTAGGGAAGCCATGAATCCCAAAATCCTCAAGGACATTGATAGCAGAATCTAGAAGGAGGACCTGATTGACCCTTCCCTAGTCATCTTCAGTGACAAGGCCAGGGAAATGGAGATGAATCTCTTTAACAATGCAAAGAATAGCATGTGGGACCAGTTCAAGTCTTTCAAATGGCTCTTCTATGAACTTGAAGAACTCAAGGAAAAAACCCAGGGTATCACAAACAAGAAGGAACACAAAGCCATAGAGGATATTCGCCGCCTAGATTCTAGGATCAACCAATTGGAAGAAAAAATAAAAATCCTTGAGGAAACCCTCACAGGCATAGCAGAGAAAAATTTCAACATCCTTAAAGCCTCCAACGAGCACATAAAATTACTCATAGACAAAATGGAAGAGAAGATGGATGGCAAGGGTGAGCAGATAACCAAAGAGGAAAATAAGGAGAAGCCCAATGAAGGTCTAGGTAAGAGAAAAAGAGCCAGGTCAAAAAGAAACATGGACAAAGAAGACTCCAATGACATTCAGAAGATCAAAGAGGTGGAAGAGAAGATGGAGCTTCTTGAAACCAACGTTGCCATGATGCTCAAGAACCTCTCCCGATCTTGCCTCCTGGTGCCTTTTCTCTTGTCCCTTTTTTTTAATCTATTTTAACTATTCCAACTCTGCAGTAGTTAGAATCTCAGCCTACCAGTGGCCTGTTTCTTTGTTTGCTTTTTCTTAGTTAAGTCTTGAACTCTTTATTGCTACATTTTAAGATGTTGTGGGTTTTAGGAACCCAATAAAACCTATTTTACTTAATCAAAAACTATGCTGCATGCATTGTTCTCATTTATCTTCATATGTGTAGACATAAAAAATTGGGCAAGTGCTTTAAAATCTTAATCAAAATGCACTAATTCTCAAAAAAAAGGATCAAATCAAAATTAAAATGGACATTTATTAAATCAAATTGGACAAAATCATCAAATCAAAGGAAAAATCAAATGAGGACATTAAATAATTGAATCAAAGCTTAAAGGGGTGAAAAACACTACATAATTGATTTAATCAATTAATTGTATAGTTGTTAAATCAAAAATCAAATTGAACCTATTCCCTTACATGGCTAATTTAATTGATTAATGGAATTTAATTAATCCTAATATATTTCAACAAGAATTGAGCAACCAATGAGAATTGAGAACAAAGAGACATAAATCACTCAAAAATAGTTGAATCTCAATCACACATTTCAACTTTGCATCTCAATCACTCAATTTTGTCTTTTTGTCCAAAGCTTTGAGACAAACATTTAAATTGTCCCCCCATTTAAAAATATTGCAAAGTTTTTGACTCAACCAAGGCTAAATCATGATTAAATAACTCTACCCCCTACCCTTGGGATTTTACTATAAATAAGAGTCATTTTGAGAGAAATAGGATAGAAGAGAATTCAAGAGCAAAGAATCCTTATTATAGGCATTTTAAGAGCAATTGAGAGTATTTATCATTAGCATTTGAATTCATCTTTTCATAATGGAGAATTGTGAGCTAGATTAAGCATAGTACTATCATATTTCTCATTCTAGGACTGTCACTAGTAGAGATTAAGCTGAGAGCTCTACTTAGCAAGCTTAGATAGAGAACCATGAGATGTCATGGATGTTAAATTCAATTCTTAGTTTAAATTTGCATTGCATTTGCTTAGAATTGTAGTTAATGATCCTAATTTCATGAAGGTGTTAAACATACACACACAATATGATTAACCATATTTATAAGTTTTCAATTTATAGGCTCATATTTATTTTGACTTAGAAAATACTTAATTTAATTATTTATTCTAATATCTTAAGGCCAATGTGATGACTACACCATATCTTGTTGTGATTGTTGAAATATCAAGCAAGTGATTTCATGTGAGTATATGAAACTTCAAATTCTTAGGCCTACTATGAATATTGCTCTCATTTCAAATGCAACAACAAAATTCACAAACTTTTGATTGAGTTTCCTTGTCATTTTCATGATCTAGCTGAGAGGGTAATAGAATGGTTGTTTCTACACAATTATTGGAGGTAAACTAGTTGTAAGTCTTTTCTTGATGTGTTGGATAACATGGGTATGATTTATATGATTAGTATTTGGGGCTAGTTTTTGAAAGATATTTTCTTTGATTGATAGTATGGATCGGGTGGAGATACTAATTTTTTAGGTGTGCTTGAGCATTACTTTAGTAATATATAGTGTTCTTGAACATTTTGAAAATTGTTCCATATAAACTTGTAAAATTTTGAATTCCATTATAAATAAGTTTCTCACTATACCTTGACATGTATTTTAAAGTCTATGTAGTTGAATGATGTTTTCTATTTTTACATAAAATCTTTTATTAATGTAAGGTGATTTTTTTGATAGGGCCCAAACCCTATAAAAAATAAGGATGTGACCATATAAGTAACCATAAAAAATAAGAGGAACAAAAGTAAAAATTAGCTATGATATATGATATCAATTTTGAAGTCAAACCAAACAAAATTTATCCTTGAAGGATTGAACTAAGATGGAAAGGCCTTCAATGAATGAATTTTTTCTTGCATCAAAAACCTATATAGGAAGCATAATAATCATGATTAGAAGATTTAGGATTAAGGGAGGAGGCTCTATCAAAAAATAAAATAAAAGAAGCACCAAAAAAATGAAGATCATTATGAGGTGGAAAATTATCATAGTAGAGATAAATTATTTGGATAAACAAGGTAATATGAGAGCTTTACAAAGCACATAGAACTAGGGCATCACAAAATAACACAATATATAGGGGAATTGAACCAGTCATAAAAATGAGGGGAAGGAGGGATTGTGACAAAATAATAATATAAATTATAATCTAAGTTGTAGGTGAGATCATGAGATGGATCATAAGAGAATTTATCCACTAGGTAGAGGAAGATCTTGGACAAGATCCATAGGGACATGGAGAGGATAAAAGTCCCATAGAAAAAAGTGTGCATGAAACTATAGTAATTCTTTCACAATCAATCATTTGACTCCAATAATTCTTACACACCTATTAAACAATCTTGCATAATGTAAGGTGGGAAATAGGGCTCACTATTTATGAAGAAAAAACTAGGAATCTTAGGCCTATCTCCACTTACATTGGAAGGAAGACGATCCACTAGGCCTCAAGAGGGATGAAGCACTAGGAAGATGCAATGATTCTTCACTATTTATTGGAAGAGGGCTGTTGTATAATATAAATATGGATGGAGAATTTAAGATTAGGGGTCAAATGGAGGAAATTCATAGTTTTTTTTGTGTACGAGGATACTAAGAATAGATAGATAGATTATAGAAAGGATCTAATAGTAGAAAAATCCAACTAAATTTTGATTTAAATTTGGGACTAGAACATGACAGGAACTTGGCACTATAGTCAACCTATTCCTAGGAACAAGTTCCTTGTCTTGACTTGGTCAACTTTGTTTTCGATGAAATGACATGAAGACTATAGCTCTTCACATGATCTCTCCATCACTTGTATTTGCATACATAAAAGAGAGAAAATATTGTTTATAAATTAGTTTTCCCATGTCAACCCTAGTTTAGGAATTAACCTTGAAATTGAAATAAAATGTACATTAAATATTAAAATGTAGATGGCTTATACCTTAATGATGAAATGCTCCTTGAATTTAATCATAGATATTGGTGCAATAATATGACTCCAAAGACACCTAAAAGAAAATCATAGCAGACATGATTACATGAAGTCAAGTTGAAGCTTTCCACAATGAAGAATATGATGGGATGAAATGCCTTGAATGTTGAAAACTTGCTTCTTGAATGCTTAAATATGAAATTATAGTTGTGAGATCTTTTTTCACTTGAGATATTTCTTTTGGATTGTCAAAATGAGGGAGGGTATATTTCTTTTATACCTATCATGATATTTTGGGCTATAAAAATTGATGAAAGAAAACAAAAGATTAAAATCCACACTAAAATAATGTGACCATCACATGGTTTAAATTTAGGCTCCATTACTGGGAATCAAGGTGCCCTAGGTTCCTTGATCCAATCAATGCGACAAAAAACTGAAACCTAAGGTCCTATTTGGAAAAAGGAAGTTATAATTACATGCAAAATTAAGCTAAAAAAGAGGGACTAGATGTGGGATACCATACACATTCAAAATAAGGGGCAACTGAGAAATAAATTGTACAAGATACAATTTACAATTCTACACTTAGTCCCTTCTATGTGTATACTCATGGAAATATAGAAGAAAGAGAGTGTTAAAGAGAGATGATAATGGACAAGACTATAAAGAGGTTAGACATCACTAAGTTCAAGTGGAAAAGCACCCAACTTAAGGATCTTAGTTCTCATACAACCACATGTAAGGGAACACAAAATAAAAAAAATAAAAAACTTGACAAAAGGAAAATGAAGAAAAAATAAAAAGAACACAACAAAGGGGTTAGTACTAAAAAAATATTCCAAGTCAACTAGTTGAAGAGACCTAGATCAAAACAATTTCTCAAATGCTGCTATCATTCTCAGAATGCTATTGCAAGAGCATACATTTTTATATGGAAAAATAAAGATAATACATCAGAGATGAGAAAATAATCCATGATCCAACCAACTAGAATAGTGTGTTATGTTTATGAGATCATGAAGGAGAGAGAGAAAGGAAACCATGAATAACACAGGCTAGAAAAATATGTTATGCTAGGTGGCCCATGAGACAGAGAGGAGGAAGAGTAGAAAATAGTTTAGCAAGTTGTGATATGCTAGTTACACTCATTCCAAGAGAGAGTTTAGTGCAAAGATGGAGTCGAATAGTCTAGAAAGTTGTGTAATCTAGTCAACCCATCCCAAGAATAACCAAGAAAAAAATTATATGAAAGGGAACCTACTAAAAAGGATTAACCAAGGAAAGAATTGTATATAAGGAAATCTACTAAAAAATGCAAAAACATCATCTAAGGAAACCATTGTATCTAGGGAAATATGCCAAAATGATAAATAATAAAGGAATTATATGCAAGGAAATCTACTAAAAATGGTGCAAAAGGATAACCAAGGAAAATATTATCTCCAAGGAAATCTTTTATATATGGTGCAAAAGGATAACCAAGGAAATAATTTTCTCCAAGTAAATCCCCTATATAATACACAACTTGAGGTTTCATATATATTGCCCCCCTCCTTAAGATGGTAAGATAAATATATGATGTTGTCTTAAGGAAAATAAGAACAAGGATTCCCACTCACAACACCAAGGAGATATCCTTTAGGAAACAATGTACATGTAATCCTAGCCAAAGAGGCATAAATCTTTTAAGCCAAGGGAACAATAGTTATTAAAAATATATCATGAAACAGGTGTAAAGGGATTCTTTTGAGTGTAGGAGTAAGATATATTTTCTCAAAGACAGCTACCTCTACGAGATCTAGAAAAAAAATACATCATTGACCAAAAGAGGGGAAAGGGAACAATAATTCTATGTTTTCCCCTATTGCTAGGTAAAAGGGGAATCTTGATGAAGAATTCAAGTAAGGGATATTTTGATGATGGACATACACTTTCAAGCAAGGAATAGGTTGTAAAAGAGGATGTAAATCTTCTGAAAAAGAGAAAATAATCATTCCAAACAAACAATTTGATGCTAGAGAGGAATTCATACAATAAAAAAATATCACTCAACCTAGAGAAAATGGATCCTTAAAAAGGAGAGGAGATTGAAGAGAGAAACCTTTGCTCCAAGCATGAAGAAAATGGAAATGAGGAATAAGAATCAAGGATACACACCTTTGTTATTTCTTGTTAAGGGGATACTTGGAGAAGGACATCAAATTATGTACCCAAAGTGAGAGATCATTTATAATATACATACACTTTCCAAAAATAAAGAGGTTATAAACAAGGACATAAATATTTTGAAAAATAAACTCTTCGCATAGAACAAATAATTCCATGTACAAAAATGATATCATGAACATATAAAATATAAAATTCAACAAAGGGAACATTGGTCCTTAGGAGAGATAGGAGATTGAAACATTTCTCTTGACCTAAAGCATGGAGACAAGGATAAGAAAGACTATGATTGTGATATTGCTATCAGGATTCAACTGTGTAGTTTTTTTTAGTCAAACTCATTGACCCATGTTTCATGAGTAGTGGTTCACATGAACCCATCTCTCATGAGAATAAATGGAACACTTAGCACTCATTGGATCTAGGTGATGCTCACAGAGGTGAAGCATCGGGACTTCCCGGGAGGTCACCCATTCAAGTACTACTCCAGCTTGAGTGCGCTTAACTATGGAGTTTCCTCCATGGTTAAGTGCACTCAAGCTAGAGTAGTACCTCAGATGGGTGACTTCCTGGGAAGTCCCAGTGCTTCACCTCTTTGAGCATCACCTAGATCCAATGAGTGCTAAGTGTTCCATTTATTCTCATGAGAGATGGGTTCATGTGAACCACTACTCATGAAACATGGGTTAATGAGTTTGACTAAAAAAAACTACACAGTTGAATCCTGATTACAATATCATAATTTGACTTGATGTGGAAAATATCTCCTACTTATCAAAAAACTATGATGTTTATCTCAAAGTATGATTGCACTTGATATTGTACCACCATGAATGAAAATGAGCTCCCAAGAGATAAGCTACCCATGTCACATAGTTGGGAGAAGAATTATAGTAACTGAAATGTTATTTATAATTATAATGAGAAAGGTGTTGGAACATATCCAAAATATCCCCTTTTGATTTCTGACATGGTATAACAACCTCTTGTGAGATCCTTAACTAGGATGGTAGTGGTTTCCTGAATAGATGTATCTTTTGGGAGAAATAGCCAGCTCTATTGCCTACAAGTGGTATCAAAGAAGGATCACATGTTCAAATCATCTTGGGTAGCACTGAGGAGGATATTTTTGGAATGTATCCAGTGCATCCCCTTTGAATTAGTGACATGGTCTAAAAATCTCTCATGAGATCCTTAACTGAGATACTAGCAATTTCCTAAATGAATGCATCTTTTGGGAGAAACCATTAGCTCAACTTACTACAAAAAGTGCCATTCATTCTTACTTGTCATTTTAATTATACCCTTATCAATAAATTATTGAGTTTTTTATTTCAAATCATGACATTCAGTAGATTCTTTGCCACAAATTTGATTATACATTGTTGGCAATTTGGCTGAGTTAGATATTTAGATGTTGTCATTATGGAAACATATGATCTACATGAAGATCACATATGACAAAGAGCAAGTATAACAGAGTGCAAAGAAAAATTGTCTAAGCGTGAAGCAATATTTTCCTAGTGTACCCGGAGATAGTTTTGATTGGCAATGTCAATTGGAGTAAGTTCAGTGCTTACACACTTGAACATAGATACTATGATGACTATTGAAGACTCACCTAAGAGAACAAGTCAGTACGACATGTACGGAAGGAGTTATGATAGTTTTACCAAAGACAATGTTAAGCCAACAGGACAGAATATGAAGATAGAATTAGTAAAGAGTTAAGGGATTATTTTGTTTATCAAAATAATGTCTTAATAATATAAAGGGACAACATCTTAGATGTTAACCCTTGGGTAAATATGTATTTTGTAATAAGCTTTTGTATAGCTGACTATAAGAGTTATTAATCCTAATAACTTGTATAAATGTAAGGCATTTGGAATGCGAAGAAAAAAAGAAAGAGAGAATTGTAATGATATAGATGATATAGAGAACATATATGTGAAAGGTATTGATACGAAGTTGTGAAGCAAAGAAAGTAGCATAAGGTTATGTACCTTGGCCTATTTTGTAATCAATAATCATTGTACATTACTTGTTTGGGTAGTGGGCTCATCTAGTAATCATATTTTGTGCTACCAACTCTTAGCAGGGTTGAGGCTTCTAA
Source organism: Chamaecyparis obtusa (assembly GCA_027943335.1). NCBI lineage: Eukaryota > Viridiplantae > Streptophyta > Pinopsida > Cupressales > Cupressaceae > Chamaecyparis > Chamaecyparis obtusa. The sequence continues at coordinate 1,150,835 of BSBK01007259.1, forward strand.
CAAGGCCTAAAGTCCCTTAATCGGGACTAAGACACTATATGCATGCAACAGGATCCTAACAGGGTCAACATCCTTAACATGATACTTTTGATTAGTGAATCTTTGTGGGTATCATCCCCACCACAGTTTTCCCTTGGCCAGGGTTTCCTCAAATAATGTGTTATGAGTTCTTTTGCTTTATTGTTATGCATGATCTTTAGTTTACTATGTTATGCATGTATTAAGATAATATGTTATATCCATAATTGGGTGAAAGTAAAAGTTTGTAGAATACTGATTCACCCCCCCCCCCCTCTCAGTATTCCCTATTTCTAAGAATTGGTATCAGAGCTTTGTTACTCGAAAAAGAATCATTCAAGGAAAGCCTAGAAGCTTGAGTAAGATCTCTATGGATATGGATCAACTATAGAAGAATCTTGAAGAAGCTCTCGAACAGATTGATATACTTACTGATGAAAGAGATAATCTGAAAAGAAAATATGATGATGCAAAGAACCTCATTGAGAAACTGAAAAGTAAGCTGGAAGATCTGAAATCAGAAAAGGAATCTACAATTCAAATTGAAGATTGTGATGATAATCTGGAAAAAGAAAATGCGATCCTTAAACATGAACTAAAGATAGTAAATCTGAAGTTGAGTTTGAAAGATGGAAATCACAATAATGAAGAAAATCTAAAATCTGAGAATGAAAGCCTGAAATCTGAGAATGAAGATTTAAAATCTAAACTTTGTAAAGTGACATCTGAACTTGAGAAAACTAAATTGCAATATGCTGAACTTGAGAAGTACAATACTATTGTGAAAGGTGAATTGACTCAGTATAACCAGCAACTTGAGAGACTATATTCTACTAGTGAGAAGATTGATGAACAAATGTCTTATCAAAAACCATTCTATGATAAAACTAGTCTTAGATTTAACTCATCTAAAGTGAGTGAAGAAAGAAAGGAACCAGATTTGAAAGTTTCTAAAAATATAGAAGAAAAGAAATCTGATGAAGTTGACAAATCTGAAGATACACCTAAAGAAGAAGAACCACCTAAGCAAGAAGAATCACCTAAAGGCATGCAGAGATAATTGAAAGGTATATGTTTTGCATGTAATAATTATTTGTCATATGAAGAAAGATTGTACAGGTAAGCAATTTAAACCTCTTAATGTATATTGTTATAATTGTCATGGTTTTGGACATAGAGCTATTGAATGTAGGAAGCCTAAATTTAATGAGAATAATAATAATAGTAGAATGTTTAGAGATACTAACCATGTAGATAAGAGACCTACTAAAGATATGAACATGAGAAATGGAATAATATGTTATAGATGCAACAAGGTTGGACACATTGCCAGGAATTGTAGATCACAAATCAATCAGTCAGGACTGAGATATGGAAACAATGGAGTAGTTAGTCAGATATGTAACATGATTGGTCATACAAAAAGGTTTTATAGGATGAACAACATGAGAAACCCTAACCCTAGAAGTCATGCAAGGAGAAATGAAAATGCAAGCAACAGTTAAAGAGGACGTTGTAGTAATTCAGAAGAAGTGAAGTTTGTTAAAGCCATAGATCAAGGAGACACATTCAGCATTGAAGGTAATTAGAAAGGTGAATTATCTAATGGTAATAGTGAATCTCTACCTAACCCATCTCAAATTACTTAATTCATGAAAATTACAGTAGAATAGGAACTTAGGATAGTGTAGAAGTTAGTATAGGATGAATTGAGTCTTGCACAGTTAATGCAAGGTAGTATATGATGTATTGATGCTATGGTTAAGAGTGCATAAGATAATATGATGTTATGTGAGATCAAAAGAAGTTTTAAGTTTTGTAGGTAAGGAGGAACAACTTTTTGGAAAGAAGCGGCAAAGGAATTGAATGCGATGTCAGAATTTTGTGAGATTGAAAGGTTAAAAGGTTATGATTGGTATTATTTGATCATTAAGGTGAATACAAGTGTGAATGAGATCTAAGGAGTAGTGATTGGAAGCAGTTTGCAAGGATTTGGTGAAATAATTTAGTGTCAGATCTATGGAAGCCCTAAATCGCAAAATTGAGGTATTTTACTAAGCAGATCTATAAATCAGTTAGAGAATTTGTAGAGGATATGGATGTTTCATTAATTCACAATGTAAGAGATAAGAATCGACCTAAGATCAAAAGGGAACCAGTGGAACCATTGGAAGAAGAACCTAAATTAGCTTTATCCATCATACCAGATGAGGTTCTACATTTAGAGAATGTTAGAGGCTATTTGGGATGTAAACTTGAAACCCTCAGTGATAGTGATTTTATCAAAGAGTATGAAAAACTTTACAATCAAGATATGTCATTGAGAGTAGGGTTTTAATACTTGAAGGATAATGAAATCATAAAGTATTCTTTATAGTATGAATTTGATGATGAAGAATGTACTAAGATAATTCTGAGTAGAATCATAATGGAAAGTTTTGGTTAGATGACAGAGTGATAGACATTACTGCTGACCTAATTCATGAAGTAACCAGTTTGTCTAAATATGGAGTTATACCATTGAATGAGAAGAACATGAGAAAAACTGTATTAGAAAACACTAAATCATCTTACAATGGCAGAGGTATAGTGATTAGCAAGATACAACAAGATGATGTTAGGTATTTGTGCAAGATCCTTACAACTAAATTTTGTGCTAATTCAAGAGAAGATGACATGGCAGCTAGAATGATACATGTAGCCTACTTAATGTGTGTTGATAAAGTTCAAGTTGACATGTATGAGATTTTGAGAATACAACTATTTGAGAACTTGGAGAAGATAAAGAAGACTAAGAACTCCCAGTTGAGATTCTCATCATTGATCACTTACATGTTTTTCCATTTATTAAGAAGATTGCCTTACACTATTGGTGATGATTGGAATGATGGTAAGACCACAATGGAAAGGATAAACACAAGTATACATGAGACATCTTATTGACAAGGTCAATGAGAGTGCAGTGTTGGTAATAAAGACATTTCAGAATTTGATGAAAAATAGATCAAGGATTCCTCAGTCATTTGTTGAAAAGTATAAGAATGAGATATGTTTTATGGTTGATACTAACTTTACATACATTGAAGTGGTAGAACCTAGAGTAGAGTTCATAGATCCTCTTGGCTATGAAATTTCTAAAATTGAAGTAGAAGAGTATGTGAGAAGATTGCTTAAGAGTAAGTTGGATATTCATAGCAATAGATTTAGGATTTTTGAGGAGAACTTCAACTCTGCAAAGTCTATCCAAGAAGAAAAATAGTCAAAGAAGAGAGTAGAAAGTAAAATAAAGAAGATTGTGAAGGACACATGGATGACAGAACAAGAGTTTATGTGATATTGCCATCAAGATTCATCTGTGTAGTGTTTTGAGTCAAACTCATTAACCCATGTTTCATGAGTAGTGGTTCACATGAACCCATCTCTCATGAGAATGAATGGAACACTTAGCACTCATTGGATCTAGGTGATGCTCATAGAGGTGAAGCATCTCCTACTTATCAAGAGTTTATGATCGCTAAGAAGACAACATAAGCTATTAGAGACATTGGACAAAAGGAAGTTTTGTCTATTCCACCCCTATCATCAGTTGTAGATCAGCCAGCCGACATTCAAATTAAGGTGAAAGTGGAGGAAGTTGAGAAAGAGCAAGAAGTTAGGAAATCCACAAGATCATCCTCAACTCCACCTGGTAAAAGAATAAAAGAGATTGCTACTGGACTAGGGAAAAGGAAAAAAACAATAGTTCCACCAGTACAAAGGAAGATAGTAGAAATCAAAGATGATGAAGACACACAAGTGAAAAAGAAAACATGGAAACCAAGGATTGAGAAAGTAATTGAGAAAATCATTCATGATGGAGATTTTTCTAAGATGAACAAGTACTATGATCTTTATAACTATTCAGAAAGATTGAATTTGGAGAATGTAGTTGTGAGACTCATGATCTTATCAGGAAAGAAGTTTGACACAATTCAAGGTAAGATACTTGATGATTTATTTGAGAAGTTAGTCAACAAGAAGCAGAGAGCAATAGAAGAAGATAATAAAATCAAAGAAAATCTTGTGAGGAAACTATGTGATGTCAGAGATGAAGAAAATTTTAAGGAAATTATGAAAGAACTTAATACCCAGATGAGAACAAAGAAAAGAACCATTCAGATAATGGGAGGAAACTATGAAGATATTAACAAAGAAACAAAGCAAGCAATAGTTAAGGTAATGACATCTTATGTTGGAAAACACTCTAGAGAAGCAAATCAATAATAACAAGTTAAGGAAGTTGAGCATCAAAAGAGTCCCTCGCCACCATCTATTAAGATTGAAGATGAGTTAATGCATGTGGAAGGAACTAGGATCACTTTGGACAGTGATGATAATCCTTTTAAAAATCTTGAAAACATTGTTGACAATTCGGCTTTTGAAGAGAAAGACAGATTTAGTGAAGAAGGAAACAAGGAAACAAGGAAAGAGGAAGAAAAGGAAATAGAGAATCAAGCAAGTGTAGAAATTCAAGGACAAGTAGAAGTCCCTAGCAGAGAAGAAATTAGTCCCACACCTGAGACAGTAAAGAAATCATAGATTGGATCTATATTTGAAAGCTTTGGGAAAGAGGTTGATGATGATGATTAGATGGAATTGATCACATCTCTGAATAAAATAATTGGAAAGAACAAGAAGGTGAAAAGCCTTGAAGGATCATTGCTGGAAATAACAAAGAAGTTACAAAGTGTTGTGACTAACCAGATAGCAAAGGTAGATCCACTAGAGAGAGCTAAGAAAGTTATGAATGCATTTGATAGTGAGTTCACTAACTTATCATACATAGCTAAAGTGAAGGCTCAAGCAGCCTATGAGGCCAAGATATTTTAGGATATAAGTCAGAATATCAGAAATGATATTAACAATCTTGATATTTGTATAAAATACTTGAGAAGGAACTTGGACAAAGGTAAAACTTTGTACATTCAGTGTACAAAATCTGAAAATCATGTCTCTGAAGTGATTGAGAAGACTAAGGCCAAAGAAGTAGAGATTCAGTCAGAGATAAATCTTCTAGCTAACCCCAATGTGAAGATATTGGACATTGAGAAAAGAATCAACAAAATAAACGATGAAATAAGGATTTTGAATCATGAAAGGGACATGAAATTGAAAAGATTCACTCTTCTTAGAGAGCACATTTCAATAAAGTTATGCATTGTTGAAGGACAATTGGAAGAATGTCTTTCATCAAAGACATCTTTTTAGAAGTTTAGTTTTGCAAACCTTCAAGCATGTGAGATTGTATCTTATGGATTGTGTGCACTACTTAGTGTTGCAGATTCCATTAAGAAAGCATGGGAGAAGGAGATAGAGAGCATCAAAGTGAATTTTGCAAATTGTGTTGCAAGCCTACTAGCTCTGCAATTTTGAATCAAACCTATACAACTTTTTGAACATAGTTTTGGCACCCTTTTTTTTGTCATTGTTATCAAAGGGGGAAAGATATATAGCAGAAAATTGATGTATATATGATAAGGAGGTATATTCTTAGGGGGAGTATAGAATATAGATAATATTTTTGGAGGTATAAGGATAGTGAAGATATATTTTTGTCATGGCCACAATTTTGAGTTTTTTGAAGTGTTGAGACAGCCAATTTTCTCATATGTTGCCACCAATGACAAAGGGGGAGATTTTTTGGAAATTTGGCTGAGTTAGATATTTAGATGTTGTCATTATGGAAACATATGATCTACATTAAAATCGCATATGACATAGCACAAGTATAACAAAGCGCAAAGCAAAATTGTCTAAGTGTGAAGCAGTATTTTCCCAGTGTACCCAGAGATAGTTTTGATTAGAAATGTTGATTGGAGTAAGTTTAGTGCTTGTGCACTTGAATATAAATACTATGATGACTATTGAAGACTCACCTAAGATCGCAAGTCAGTACGACATGTACAGAAGGAGTTATGACAGTTTTAGCAAAGACAGTGTTAAGCCGATGGGACAGAATGTGAAGATAGAATTGGTAAAGAGTTAAGGGATTATTTTTTTTATCAAAATAATGTCTTAATAATATAAAGGGATGAAATCCTAGATGTTAACCCTTGGTTAAATATGTATTTTGTAATAAGCTTTTGTAAAGCTGACTATAAGAGTTATTAATCCTAATAACTTGTATAAATGTAAGGCATTTGGAATGCGAAGAAAAAAAGAAAGAGAGAATTGTAATGATATAGATGATATAGAGAACATATATGTGAAAGGTATTGATGTGAAGTTGTGAAGAAAAGAAAGCAACATAAGGTTATGTACCTTGCCCTATTTTTTAATCAGTAATCATTGTACATTACTTGTTTAGGCAGTGGGCTCATCTAGTAATCATATTTTGTGCTACCAACTCTTATCAGGGTTGAGGCTTCTAACAAGGCCTAAAGTCCCTTAATCAGGACTGAGACACTATATGCATGTAATAGGCTCCCAACAGGGTCAACATCCTTAACATGATACTTTTGATTAGTGAATCTTTATGGGTACCATCCCCACCAGGGTTTTCCCTTGGCCAGGGTTTCCTCGAGAACAAATAATGTGTTATGAGTTCTTTTGCTTTATTGTTATGCATGATCTTTAGTTTACTATGTTATGCATGTATTAAGATAATCTGTTATATCCATAATTGGGTGAAAGTAAAAGTTTGTAGAATATTGATTCACCCCCCACTCTCAGTATTCCCTATTTCTAACATACACAAAAATAGAAGGATCATCTTACTTTTGTTTACTATTTTTTTATTTGTTTTTCAAAGGAAGATTAATTAAGTTGGCTTTAATAAGATCAAACAAAAGCTATCTTATTGTGATGATAAATTTGGAGAAGTTATAGTTTGATTAGAAAAGGGGGGGATGTCGAAAGGGGGGGGGGGGGGGGGTTAGAAATGTAGAACTTCTTTGGGAAATCATGATATATATTTCTCATGAGTCTCGATAATTTTTTGAACACACCTTAAACTATTTCCACTATATCTATTGGGATTTGAAATGTCAAGAAGATAAGGGTTACTCTTAAGTTGAATTGGATTAAAATTTAAAGAGGCCAAAAAAAATCCATACATGTGTTGAAGTAAGTGGTTTGAGTCTAAAACGTAGGGGTTTTGGTTTTTCTACAAAACATGGATCACATGTGAATTCTAATGATCCATAATCATCCTCTTGGGGATGAGATGGTACATCTTTTTGTATTGGAGAAAGAATTAAAGAAGGAGCTTAAGATTGCATGTGAATGCCATAAACTTGTTTTGTCACTTTTTTCTCAAAGGACTCAATTTTGTAAGGGAGAGAATCAAGGATATCATCCTAATATTCTAAGGTATATTGATGAAAATTTTTAGGAGAGAGACACACATAAATCATTAATACTTCATCTCTAGATGGAAGGTCATTGAAATGTAAAGAAGTTAGAGTATCATCAAGGGAATTTTTAACCATATAAATCTCTTCTACCACAATACCATTCTCTTTCACCATGTTGTAGGTACACATTAAGAGAAAAGTCAACATCATTCCTCAATTCTTTATAAAAAAGAGAGAGATCATTGAGAGAAGTGTTAAAATATCTTCTTTCACATATAAATGTCCTCATGAGGAAGAGAGATTGGGAGATGAATTATTCTAAGTTTCATAAAGGTAATTGTAATATATCTTAAATCCTTGTAGCCTAAGAATACTATCTTGCACTAAAGTACCCGTGTAAGAGATATTATTGATAGTCTTCTTTAACACTTCATAATGAGTAGGAGAATGCATATCAAATTCATAGGTACTAAATAACTCATCAAAGACAACAAAGTTTTGTAGAAATAAAACTGATATGTGTATCATCTTAAAATGGAAGCACTTCCATCTTGATAGGTTTAGCACCCTCTTTTAGTATATTTATCATGATAGACTTGCATTTAGGGTGCATTCTACACTTAATTCCTTCATTCTAGGTGAAATTAGGGTTAGGATCTTGAGGATTCTCCTTAATTTACCTCTTTCATGGCTCTATTTTCTAGGTAGGATTTATAAATATGTCCTCCTAGCCTTCATCATGATCATCATAGGATTTTGTGCCTCTTCCTAGCACTCTGTCTCATTTTGACATCATTTCTAGGTCTCCGGGCATCCTCGGGACCTTCTATCCTTGATTTTGGAAAGATCTGGATCTCTAGGTCAAAGATGACCTAGAACCTAACCTAGGTCAGAGTCAAGGTCATCCCTAACCTAGGTCAGGGTCTACCTCATCCCTAACCTAGGTTAGAGATGAGGTCATCTTTGAGCTCCTCTAGAATTACTTCCCCTTTTCAGATTTGGTCCCGACGGGCCCCAAAATCAATGTCAGGCCCTCAGATCTAAGTGTGGAAAGGTTTTAATTCAAAATTCATTTAATTATTTTCCCTCCTTAGTTGGTTATTGTGATTGGACCATAGTTCAAGGTGAAATTTGAATTATGGGTCCTCACATTACTCTAGGAGCCTCACCTTGAAATCTCTATATAAAGACTCTCATTTGCATTCATTTTTACCAAGAAATTTCATGATCAAGTATCCACCAAGTGATTTCACACAAGAAATCACATTGCAAGGAGATTCAAGCAAGCAAGGAATGGTGAAGTGAAGATGCAAGATTGCAAGAGGATCATATAGAAGATCAAGCCATTGTTGATATCAAGCATCTTTGTAAGCACACCATTGTGAACACCTATTTGGAGCAAGAGAGATTATTTCTTCCTTGATCCACCATTGCCAACATTCAATCATTCAAAGATACAATCATGGGGTAGCAATTATAGATTATGAGTTTGGTAGGAGTACTTTAGCCTTGGGGGCTTGGTATGCTTTCCTATCTCAGTCAAATCTATGCATTATTTTCTCATACATATTCATGCTAGGGTTTTAATCTAGAGGATTAGATCTTGGCATTACACTTTCAATACACACACACATTCTATTTCAATCAGCTATTTGTGGAGGTGGAGATCACCAAAATGGGGGTTTGACTAAGGCAAAACCCTATATAGTCACCCCAAAAAACCATTTTTTAGATATCTACAATAGTTGTTTTGAGAATTGGAGGATGGATATGAGTACCCTTTTTGATGAACTTCCAAGATCTATGAACAAAGTCAAAGTCAACCTTGAAAATCTTGAGGTAGTCTTTGACCTTTTATCGGGGTCAAAGACTACCTGCTGCTAGAAAGATGAAAGTTTTCTGGGTTTTCTTTGTTACAGTTCTCTGATCTTGGATCTCATTGTAGAATCTTCTGAAACTCTACACAAGCTTCAGAAAAAAAGTGTTTCTAAATACATTCCATAATGAGGTATGTATCTTATCTTAATTAATTTTCAAGCATTTCCAGATTTACATTACTTATGCTATTCCAATTCAAAACATATACAAATGAATAGTGGTGAATGATAGGTACATTATTAAGGTTCCATTTTACTAGTCTTCATTTTGGTGACCCCGTTTATGAAAAATCTTTCTTTTTGGTGTTAGATCTAAATCTTGCATTCTTATAAGATTAGATTTCTTGTGTTTATATTTCAAAAATAAAAAAAAATTGCAAAATCCCTTTAAAAATACAAAAATATTTTCATGCTTGTAGTATTTCTTTGTATTCAACATGTATGATTCTTGTTTTGAGTACTTTGATGAGGCTTTTATTGTACAAGAGGATAGATTCCCTAATGAGGTACATGGTAGTGAGGATGAAAATGGTTCAGATAAGATCTCCACATATCCTATTCCTATTTCACTCTCCTCCACAACCTCTCCAATTGACCTTTACCATAGGGTGTGTGCACGGTTACGTTCATGTCCCACTATTTGTAACATTGATAAACCTAAAATGATATATCCTACACCTTTGATGATGGTAAAAGGATGTCCTTGTATAACAATTAAGGGTAAACCTAGAGATCCTTTAGATTTCTTCAATAACACTGATTCCATTTCACATGCTTATCACACATGGAATAACCATCAGCCTACTGTTCCAATTTCTTTACTACCTTCTCAACTTATGCTTCCTCAAGCACCTAGGTTTCCATCTACCTTTAAGGAGTATAACTTAGTTGATCAATTACGTGCTACTCCTGCTAAGATATCTTTATGGAAATTACTTTAAACTTCCCCGACATATCATGAGGCATTGCAAAAAGCTATATCTACTCTTCTTGCTTCACCTCCTAATCAAAAGAACATTCATTCTATCTTTGATTGTATGCATACTATGCCTTCTGTACCTCCTATTTTATTTTCTGATAATAATTTACCTTCCCTAGAGGTGCAAAATCAATATGATGCTCTTATGGTTGTTGTCTCTATTAATCAAAGTATCATTCAAAGAACCTTAATTGATAATGGATCTAGGCTTAATGTTTGTAGCATGGATATACTCAAGGAAATTAAGGTTGATCTTACTACTATTCAACCTGATAATGTTCCTATATGTGGATTTGACAATATTGCGATGAGAACTTTGGGCATTATTACCTTACCTGTTAAAGTTGGTCTAGTTATTCTAAATAATCCTATTCATGTTATTCCTGGACCTCTCAATTATAACCTTCTTTTAGGAACACCATGGTTACATACTATGCATGTAGTTCATTCTACTCTTCATCGCAAGGGTAGGTTCATCTATAAAAACTTAATGTATACATTACATGTGGATGATGCACCAAATCCTTGCTTAAATACAAAATATGCCAAAATATCTAAGCCTCTTTAACCTAGTAAAGAGACTCAAAAAATACCAAAGATACAACAATCTAAGGTAAAACAACCTGAGATTCAACAACAGGAAGCTCCATCTTCTTCTTTGACTGAGGATGATTGGGGGACATTGGATTTTAATCCTACTTTTATCGAAGAATACAAGATCTCTGATTTGGAATTCATGAAGCAACAAAATGAATTTGAGAAATTTTTTTTTTCTCCTTCTCCTCTTTCTGAGGAACTAAAAAGTAATTTTGTTGCCGCTTGGATTAATGAAACAATTGAAACTATAAAGCCTGATTGTTATGATATTGTGACATATGTTGTGCCTTGGACTCCTTTTGATATGACTGATCGATATGGTCTTGGTTATCATTTTCTTGAGAAATCAGGATTTAATGGGAAAGGATGTGGTAAATATGAACAAGGTATACAAGTACCTTTAGATAATGAAGTTTATGATCATACATATGGATTGGGATTCAATCCTTATAGACAACCATCAGATTTTCCTCTTAATGTTAATTATATTTGTGCTGGAGAGTTGAAGTTGGTTAACCCATTGCTTATTGACCTTAATCAAGAACCTTCTTTGGATATTTTTCCTAAAGATGAAGCCTGAATGGAATTTTTAGGGGTTTATGAAGATTTACCTAAGTTTCATCACAAACGAGGAAAACCTTATTATTTAAATATAGATGCTTATTTTGGAGAACATGATAAACAAGATACTCTCCCTTTACCGAGGGATCCTCTGATCAGAAGTGATTTGTTAGTAACTAAAACTATTGATATTCAAATGAATGAAAACAACTTTGAAAGGATGATAAAAATTGGGAAATATTTGAATCAAGATGAACATGATCAGTTGGTTTCCCTTATGATTGAATTTAAAGATATCTTTTCTTGGACATATTCAGATATGCCAGGTATAGATTCTAAGATTGTTACTCATAGCATTATTTTAAAACCAAATATGAAACCTGTGAAACAAAAAATTTGAAAGATGAATCCACAAATTGCTTTGTTAGTCAAAGTTGAAATTAAAAAATTATTGGATTCTGGATTTATCTATTCTATTGATTACTCATATTGGATTTCAAACATTGTGCCTATGTCAAAAGGAGAAATTAAGATAAGGATGTGTATTGATTTTAGAGATTTAAATAAGGCATCCTTGAAAGATGATTTCCCATTACCTAATATTGATATGATTATGGATTCAACAATGGTTCATGCCTTGTTATCTTTTATGGATGGTTTTTTGAGATATAATCAAATATTTATCCCTCTAGAAGATCAATTTAAGATTGCATTTATAACACCTTGGGGAACCTTTTGTTGGTTCATGATGCCTTTTGGATTAAAAAATGTAGGAGCAACTTTTCAACGATCTATGACTTTGATTTTTCATGATTACATTCATAAGATCCTTGAAGATTATGTGGATGATATCTTAGAAAAATCTATACAAAGAGAAGATCATGTTACTATTTTACAATAGATATTTGAAAGGATTAGAAGTTACAACATGAGATTGAATCCTAGTTCTCGGACCTGTGGGAGCAATAGGAAAAAATCCCCTCTGATGAAGAACTTGGATGAGCTGAAAAGTATTATTGGGCAGATGGACAACATTCAAGCCAAGATGGAGAAGATGATGGATGAGAAAGCTGGGGTTCTGTATGTGGATGCTTAGTTTGGTTGTCCTACTAGTTTTTTGTGTTCCTTGTTGTCTTTTTGTCTAGGTTTCAGTCCCTTTTAACGCTACCTTTGTAGCCCCTTATATGGGTAGTTCGATGTTGTATGCCTCTTTTTTGGTGTTGTGTTTTCTTCTTCTGATATTTTAATCCCTAGGTTGTAAAGGGTTTCGGGTCCCTTCAAAACCTATTTTTTCCAGTAATCAAAACATGAGATTGAATCCTAAGAAATGTGTCTTTGGAGTTGATTCCAGTAAATTATTAGGATTTATAATCTCTAAGTGAGGCATAGAAGTAGATATTGAAAAGATTGAAGCTATTGTTAATATGCCTTCTCCTAAGAATATTTCTCAGTTACGGAGTTTACAAGGAAGAATACAAGCTATTCATTTCTTTATTTCTAATTTAGCAGACCGAACTATCCCTTTTAGTTCCTTCCTTAGAAAGGATACCACTTTCTCTTGGAATGATGAGTGTAAACAAACTTTTGAGAAATTTAAGGAGTATCTTGCAAATCATCCTATCTTGCAACCTGCTAATTTTGATAAACCATTCCATTTATACACTTCAACGACCCCATGGGTCGTGAGTGCGTTGTTAGCTCAAAATGATGATGATGGTAAGGAAAGACCCGTGTATTACATTAGTCAGACTTTACTTGATTATGAAATAAGATATACAAATTTGGAAAGACAATGTCTAGCTGTAGTTTATGCATGTCAAAAACTTAGGCATTATCATATAAATGCTGAAGTTAATGTGATTGTTAAATTTGATCCTTTGAAACATCTTTTCTCACAAATTGATCTCTCTGGTCGGTTGGCAAAGTGGGTGATTTTGCTTACAGAGTTTGATCATAATTTTATTTCTCAGAAGTCTATTAAGGGATAAGTGTTAATAGATTATTTAGTTGAAGCTCCTTGTCCTCACTTAGATACATGTTCTACTTCAATAGAATTCCTTGATGATAATATTCTAGTTATTCAATAGGATGGTATTTGGGAATTATATTTTGATGGGTCTAAGTGTAAGACAGGTTCTGGTGTGGGTATCATCTATATTCCCCCTACAAAAAAACTCATCCCTTTATCATATAAATTAACTTTTCCTTGTACTAATAACATTGTGGAGTATGAATCTCTTATAGATGGACTACAATCAACTTCATCCCTTAATATCAAACATTTACAAATATATGGAGATTCGCAACTAATTGTTGAACAGATTAAAGGAGGATATCAGACTTAGAATGCTAAAATGACATAATACAAATATTTAGCTCTTAATGTGCTTTCATAATTCTCCTCTTATATGATTCAGACTTTACCTAGGAAGGATAATCAACATGCAGATGCCATGGCAAGCACAACTTCTTTGGTTTGTCTTGAGAATAATGCTGAAAACTTTCAATTTACTATACAAACTCTTAAAAGTCCTACAATTTCTGACAAGATTACCTCTGATTGTTTCAATTTGCATTTGGATGAATGGTAGTCACATATTTTTCATTTTTTGAAGGATGGTACTTTTCCTGAATCAACAAGGAACATGTGTAATCATATTAGGAAGCTTGTAGTGTGTTACAACATTTTAGGAGATATGCTTTACAAACTCTCTTATGAAGGATTGTTATTAAGATGTCTCAATAGAACTGAAATCCCTATAGCTTTGGCAGAAGCTCATTTTGGTTCTTGTGGGGGACATTTTGGTGGAAAATCCCTGGTTAATAAATTGCTTAGAACGGGATATTATTGGCAAACAATGGAACAAGATTCTTTCATGTTTGTTAAGAAATGTCCTAAATGTCAACAACATAGTAATTTGATTCATGCTCCTGCTCATGAGCTTCGTAATCAGGTTTCTCCATGGCCTTTTAGTATTTGGGGTTTTGACCTTATTGGAAAAATCTCATTGGCTTCTTCTCAAGGACATACTTACATTCTCACTACTATGGATTACTTCACGAAGTGGGTAGAAGCTGTCCCTCTTCGTTCAACAATGGTGGATGTTATTTGTGATTTCATCCTTAATAATATCATAACTCTTTTAAAAACAAAGAAGTCATGAAATTCTTGGAGAAATATAGGATTCGACATAGATTTTCAACTCCTTATTATCCTCAATATAATGGACAAGTTGAAGCATCAAATAAAATCATTGAATAAATTTTCAGAGAAAAAGTTAGTAATCATGCAAAAGATTGGCATACTCAACTGACCTATGCTTTATGGGCTTATAGGACTAGTGTTCGTACTACCATGGGTACTTCTCCTTATAACCTTTTCTATGGTACTGATGCTATTATGCCTTTGGAACTAGAAATGCCTTCTCTACATGTTTCATTTCATGGGATAATTGATAAAGATACTTTTCATGAACAACGCTTACAAGAGCTAGAAATGTTGGATGAACAACAAATACATGCATTAGAACATATAAAAGCTTATCATAAATTTCTTCAGAAATAATACAATCATAAGGTAATTGAATGAACATTTGCATTTGGTGATTTAATCCTTTATGAGAATCAATGAAATGTGAATGCTATACTAGGTGAAAAAGGAAAATTTAGCCCTAATTGGCTTGGACCTTTTGTTGTTATTGAAGACTTTGGTTCAGGTGCTTATAACTTGTTGATATGGATGGTGTTTCTTTTAAGGAACCCATTAATATTATGCATCTCAAACTTTATTATCCTTAAATTCATTCATTATTTCCTTGTGCATTTATGTATTCCTTATAAAGTTTATTTTATGGGTTATGTAGTTCTAGAAAAATTATATATTGAATATATTTATGCACTTTCTTTCTTTCTCTGAAGTTTTATATTGATGAAAACATAGTAATCAAACATAGAACTAATCAGTAGAGAAATTTTTTCATTCATCAAAAAGAGTTTTCCAAGTTCTGATACATATGTGGCTAATGGCCCTATCTATCACTATGTCTATCACTATGCTTTGATGGCCAATGGCTTCCATTTCTCTCTTCCCTATGATAGGAAGATGAAGATTTGTGTGTCCGTGTGTAGCTCCTCGGTATGCTCATAACTTGTGGATGCTCTCGGGCACTCTGTAGCTCAGCTATCAACTTCTCCTCCCTTTCTTTGCACAATCTCAGCTCTTGCTAGATGCATGCAAAGATATCAGCATGCCTGTCAAGATCTCTGTGACCAATGGAAGAATCTCGCTTGTCAGCTAGTAGTCAGTAGGATATAATTGTATCCTTGAGAATCTCAGATACAAAGCTCCTCCACTTGGCTATGCTAGCTATAGAATGAAAACATTTATTAGTCTAGTATCTTTTTATCTCAAATCAAATCGCATATTCAATCAAATTTCATATTTCATACCTAGGTCTCCCTCCTAGATGTCACTAAAGTGTCTAGATGGCAGGGGCATGGAGTGACTACTCTCTCCATGCTCGCTATATCTAGGTCTTGATGGTGTTGTCTCTATGTGGGGCCATGGGGACCATCATGATCTCAGTGGTGATGCGTAAGTAATGGGTATATCTACACCAATATCACCAGTTGGGTGCATGTCCTTGGCTCTCTCCTCTTCTCTCTTTGCTCTCTCCTCTTCCATGGGATCTCCCTCAAAGATGTACTCCTCATCTCTAATATCCTCATCCTCCTCTGTGGTACCACTATCCTCATGTGTCCTCTCTATAAAAATTGGATCACCTGTGGGATAATCCTCAGGGAAGATAGGACGGATCCCCTACAGACTCCAGTACCAGATGTAATCCTAGATCATAGCTGAATAGGTCACATCTGATGGTACCTCTATGTCCTCTGTCTCATTTGCATCACTATCCTCTATGTCTTCTATCGATGGTTGGTACATAGCATCGGGTCTCTAATAGTACCTTGTAGGATATACATAGTGAGGTACTTCTCTAGGGACTCCCTGTAATAGGCCAAACTACCTCATCACCTGATCATAAAAGTATGGCATCACTATATGATTCTGATGACCCTCTAGCAGCTTATGCCACTGTAAATATCTCATTTGGAATCATGTATCAGGCCACTCTATCATTTGACAATAGGGTCTCCATATCACATCGGTGCTCAAAATACGGTCTAGATGTACTCTCCAATAGAATATATCTCCAAACTGCCAAATATCTATCAAGGGATATGTGAAGACTCTTGGTGTACTCACATCTACCATCACTATAACTCCCTATGGATGTGTACATGTGAAATTCTCAAGAAAAAAAATCTACAAGAGCATTCATATCAACAAACTCTCCCTCTGATACCTCACTAGCTGAATTAGCTCATGGTATAGCTGGGCTAACATGTTGTGACCCCATGAGAACATGTTCCTCTCTCTCTCCATCCCCTGTATGAGATGTGTAAGAGGTGTACAAAATATAATATTGTTTGCATTGGGTACCACAACCAAGGATACTATGCAAAGCATCACCCTCTGTACTAAAGGTGTAGGGCCTGACAGTATAGATGATAATAGGACCTGATCTGACCAGGTCTGCATCTATGGAATCCATCCTATACAATAATAAGCATCTACACCAATCTCCTCACAAGAATGTTTTTCTCTAGGTCTGACGGTCTCACTGTGGACTGGAAGCCGCATGATCCTATAGACATCCTCTAATGTCACTGTGATCTCACAAGAGGGAAGATGGAGGGAGCATGTATCCTAATCCAACCTCTCTATTAGAGCTGATAACATGGCTTGGTGTATTCTAATATGTGGAAGGACTGATACCTAGTATAGTACCACATCTCTCAGTAATTGCATCTCCTCATCCTCAAGCTTAGACAGTCTCTCTCTGACCATGACTAGAAACTCTCCAAAGGGATGCTCTTGGAAATAGACCAAGTCCTGCAAGCACAAACATATATCATATCAGTCATCCACATCATCAAATATACAAATCTAAGTTGACTAGGTCAAAGTTGACCTCAATTAGGTCAGGGATGACCTTACTAGGTCAATGATGACCTTACTAGGTCAAGGATGACCTTGATGGGTCAAGGATGACCTCATCCCAGAAACAGGCAAAACCCCTCTAGTCAATGTCAACTTTCATGGGTCAGGATTGACCTAAGAGGGGTAAAGTCACACTTTCCTATGAAAGTAGGAATTTGGAAATTCCACAAGCATACAACAACAAACTCACCTTAGGAAGTGATCGTCCAGTAGCCAGGCCGTGTCTCAGAAGCTCTAGGTGTGTTGCTTGAAGTTCCTCTCTCCTCGACATCTTGCTTCCTCGTTTCGAATATGCAAATGGTAAGAATGAGTAAGTATCTCTCTCTTTTCCTTATTTATAAGTTCAAATTAGGGTTTTATTAGGGTTTCTTTTAGGGTTTTCTCATGGTAAACTCAGATTTCCCTTCTTATGCATTTAGATAGACATCCACTCTTTTCATCATAACTTGAGTTTGGTAACTCTATTTTTATTGTCATCAATGGTGTTGGAATCATGATTCAGATACCTAACTCCTTGAACTAGTTTAGGAAGGTTGGGAATCCTTCTAATTGGTTTAGGAAAGGACTTTTCAACAAACTACATATCTAGTGTATAGAGTTTTTCTTATCACCCTGTTTCACCCTTCCGAAGTAGAAAGCCGAAATAGGGGGGGGCATAAGGGGATTTATGAACTTCTCAAATTTTTATATAGTAATCCCTAGGTGATTTATGGATTTTTCAATAACCTTGTGTGTTGTAGGTTCTAACATTTTTTTACAGGATGTTTACATCGAGGACTTGGCTATATCCTTTTTATTTACTATGATGTTTTCTTACTTTAGCTTGCATATTCACGTAGTGTCATATCTAAGATAAAGTGGGAGCTAAATGTATCATCTTAAAATGAAAGAACTTACATCTTGATAGGTTTAGAACCCTCTTTTAGTACATTTATCATGATAGACTTGCATTTAGGGTGCATTCTGCACTTGATTCCTTCATCCTAGGTAAAATTAGGGTTAGGATCCCGAGGATTCTCCTTAATTTCCCTCTTCCATGGATCTATTTTATAGGTAGGATTTAGAAATAGTTCCTCCTAGCCTTGATCATGATCATCATATGATTATGTGCCTCTCCCTGACACTCTGTCTCATTCTGACATCATTTCTAGGTCTTTGGGCATCCCCGGGACCTTCCATCCCTGATTTTGGAAAGATCTAGATCTCTGGGTCAAAGATGACCTAGACCTTGACCTAGGTCAGATTCAAGGTCATTCCTAACCTAGGTCAAATTATACCTCATCCCTGAGCTAGGTCATAGATGAGGTCATCTTTGACCTCCTCCATAATTTTTTCACCTTTTCAGATTTGGTCCCGGCAGGCCCCAAAATCAATGTCGGGCCCTCGGATCTGAGTGTGAAAAGGTTTTAATTCAAAATTCATTTAATTATTTTCCCTCCTTAGTTGGTTATTGTAATTGGACCATAATTCGAGGTGAAATTTGAATTATGGGTACTCACATTACTCTAGGAGCCTCACCTTGAAACCTCTATATAAAGACTCTCATTTGCATTCATTTTTACCAAGCAATTTCATGATCAAGTATCCACCAAGTGATTTCACACAAGCAATCAAATTGCAAGGAGATTCAAGCAAGCAAGGAATAGTGAAGTGAAGATGCAAGATTACAAGAAGATGATATAGAAGATCAAGCCATTGTTGATATCAAGCATCTTTGTGAGCACACCATTGTGAACACCTATTTGGAGAAAGAGAGATTCTTTCTTCCTTGATCCACCATTGCCAACATTCAAGCATTCAAAGATACAATCATGGGGTAGAAATTATAGATTATGAGTTTGGTAGGAGTACTTTAGCCTTGGGGGTTTGGTATGCTTTCCTATCTCATTGAAATCTATGCATTATTTTCTCATATATATTCATGCTAGGGTTTTAATCTAGAGGATTAGATCTTGGTATTACACTTTCAATTCACACACATTCTATTTCAATCGGCTATTCGTGGAGGTGGAGATCACCAAAATGGGGATTTGACTAAGGCAAAACCCTATATAGCCATCCAAAAACACCATTTTTTTAGATATCTACAGTTGTTGTTTCGCGAATTGGAGGATAGATCTAAATACCCTTTACGGTGAACTTTCGAGATCTATGAACAAAGTCAAAGTTGACCTTCAAAATATCAAGGTAGTCATTGACCTTTTATCGGGGTCAAAGACTACCTACTGCCAGAAAGATGAAAGTTTTTTGGGTTTTCTCTGTTACGATTCTATGGTCCCAGATCTAGTTGTAGAATCTTTTGAAACTCTGCACAGGCTTCAGAAAATAGGTATTTCTAAATCTATTCCATAATGAGGTATGTATCTTATCTTAATTAATTTTCAAGCATTTCCAGATTTACATTACTTATGCTATTCCAATTCAAAACATATACAAATGAATAGTGGTGAATGATAGGTACATTATTAAGGTTCCATTTTACTACTAGATTCAATATGTTTCTAATATAAGAAAAAAATAAACTTGCAATTATATAATCTAATTCCATGAAAGAAAGAAAAAAATGACTAATCTAAACATAATAATGCATGACAATATTTTTTTTAATAAATTTTTATGATTTTAAAACATGCAAATCTAAAAATGCAATACAAGATCATGAAATGTAGTAATGATAAGATGTAAATATAGGTTAATGTAATGTATAAAAATCAAATCTAGACATCAAAATTAGAATTAAGACGTAAGGAGTTGGATTCACCAAAACGTAAGGTGGGAAATAGGGTTCACTAACTATGAATGAGAAACTAGGATACTTTTTCCTATCTCCACTTATATTGGAAGAAAGATGATCTAGTAGGCCTTAAGAGGTATGAAGAACTACGCAAATGTAATGATTCTTCACTATTCATTAGAAGATAGTTGTTGTGTACTACAATTATGGATGGAATAATGTAAGATCAAGATTCACATGAAGGAAGCTGAGAATTTTATGTGTGTACAAGGATATTGAGAATATACATATAGATTCTATGAAGGATCTTAAATCGGTAGAATACAAGTAACCTATGATGTTAACTAAAATGACAAGAACAAGGTGCCCTAGTTGACCGGTTCCTAGGAGTAAGGTGCCTAGCTCGACTAGGTCCTAATTTAGTTTCCAATAAAATGACTTGCACACTATAGCTCTTTACCTAATCTCTTTGTACATTTTCCCAATTTTCTATCACCTATATATGCACACATAAAAGAGAGAAACACTTGTGTAGAAATGGGTTTGCCTAAGTCAAATCTCAGTTTAGGAATTAAACTTAAAATTGAAATGAAATATCCAAAAGATCTAAGAATGTATATGTCTTATACTTTCATGATGCAATTCTCTTGGAATGTAATCACAAGTGTTGGCACAATAGAATTTATCTACAAAAACCTTAAAAGAAACAATATAAGATATGCTTGCATGAAGGTTGTTGAAGCTTTCCATAATGAAGATGCAAACAGTAACATGAATGGTTTTATTGATTTATTGATGAATACAAATAAAGAGAAGAAGGTAGTTTATAGAAGTTGTTTTAGAAATTTTTAATCGATTAGCGACTTGTATCCATATAGTAACAAAGTATTACTATGCTTGTTCACCAACATTTTATATTAATACATTGATCCTAAAAAATAAATTTATTGAGAAAATATTATTTGAAGAAAAAACTATGAATTAAGTGGAACTCCATCAATCTCCCTCCTTGACCCTCATAAGGTGGGGCCTTGAGTTGAATCCTTGAGCTCTCAATCCCAATCTCTCAAATCATAGACCTCATTTTTTTCTTGGAAACAATCCATATTGTGCTTCACACACACACACACACAACTCCATCATGCTATATCCAACCCTCATAAGGGTGATAATTCTTAATCACAGTTTCATGCTCTTTAGACATCCATCCATACTTGAACTCTTCACCAAACCCAAAACATATCTCCAAAATATAACCTTTACAAAACATGTATTCTACAAATCTGTCAACATCAAAAAAGAAGACTAAGCAAGAAATCCAAAATTAAAAATTGCTTCTCATGAAAATACATCATCTGAAACTGAGAAGCTAACTTGAGATGATGGAAATCCTTCATCCTATGGTGTCACCAACCTCCGAGTTGACACTATTATAATTTACCCATACAATTATTTTGATGATTCCTTGGAGGCCCCATCATGTGTACCTTGAACTACATACCCAGGAATCACACATGTATTCTTCCTATGTTGACACCAAATATCAAAGAGCTTCCTTGTAAAACCACTTTGAAATCCACATGGACTATCCATTATTACTAAAGGCCCATCATCCTCAAAGTCCTAAATAATTTTTAGAGATAATATGTGTTTTAAATTTAATGGAGTTGAGTCTCCAAAATGAGTACAATTTTTTCATTAATTGTATTGATGCATGTTTGATGAACATCCATGCACCTTTTTGAAAGTGGATAACCATAATAAATAGGAATATTATGGATCTCTGGATGTTCTTCCAAGTATTAAACAAGAATCAATACATAGTTTTGTGCATGATCTAATACAAATTCAGTAAGGATTACTCTTCAATCTAGAGATGCAACATGGTGTACAACATCAATGAATCTTTTATTTTGGACATATCTATGTCGATGAAGTTTTACTTCATATGTAAACTCAATTATGCAAACATTAAGGGATAAATATAGAGTCTCAACAACAGAAAGGTGATTATCTTAGTCAATTTTATAAACACACACTTACAATGCCAAACAAGAACATTTTGTGTGAAGGACATGCCCCACAATGTAAACACTAGAAACAAATGTCATTTATTTTTCTCTACTTCATATCAAACTTCCCTATTTATTAAAATGGGATAAAAACACACACAATCCATTTCTTTAACTTAAAAACATATCTAGAATAAAATAAACACAAATAAGAGAGTGGATAATGACACAAAATAAAAGAACTAATAGATAATGATCGATATCAAATGCTTCAAGTAATGAAATAAACCCTTCATGTGAATTCACACAAGGTAGACTTCTACACTTATTTCTTTGCTATTCGTGAGTTGGGAAAAATAGATCAATCCAGTGAAAATCAAGATGGGTCACTCTTACCATTAGAGATAATAAAATATTCAATTCCTAATGCCACTATAAGTGTAAGAGCGATATAAGGAACAATATACCTATATTGTAGCTCTTATTTCTTCTCATAGTCATACCATTTTGTTATAATAAATTTATTGTGTCAATCATCCTTAATGCTAAATATGCATCCTCTAGCCTAGTTAATGAAGTATTTGTGTGATAGCTTCAAAACACTTATCCATTAATTGAATATGAAATATAGTCCTACAATGCCTAGTCAAAGAAGAAAATAATACCAACTTACTGCAATGCCTTACTAGCTGATGTACTATTTATTATTTACCATGTTAGATAACTTTGATGATGCTTAGGAAGTAGGTCCATTACTAGTTCTATGTTCATTCACCCGATGATAACACTATTAGTACAAAGCACAAATTGTGTATGCAAAAGACCCAATATTGATAAGAGATTGTGTAAGATGAAGGCTAACTGACATCTATCCTACTAGAAGATTAAAAAACCATGGCAACTAGATTTTTTTTGATATATTAGCATCCACCAAGAACAACTCCTCTAATACAAAATGTAGGTAGTAACATGAATAGTTTTATTGATTGATCTATGGACATTAATAAAGATAAAATATCAGTTTATAGAAGTTGCAACTTGTAACCACATAATAGCAATGTATAACTATGCTTGTACACCAATGAAAGAATAGGGTAGGATGAAATGTTGAAAAATTCATCCTCGAATACTTAGATGTGAAATTGTCATTCAGAGCTTAAATTGCACTTGAGTTCTTTCTTATGGATTGCCAAAATGAGGGAGAGTAACTTTCCTTTATGCCTCTCACAATATTTTGGGGCATAAAACTTGATGAAAGCCAACATGGGATTAAAATCCATGTTAAAACAATGTAATAATTACATAGTTTATATGTGGGCCTGATCATTGAGGAACAAGGTTCTTTGTGTGCCTTGGTCCACTCAATATGGCACCAAATTGAAACTTGAGTCCTATTTGGAAAAACAAAGCCAAAATTAAATGCATAATTGAACTTAGAAAGAAGGACTGGATGTGAGAGGCCATACATGCTAAAAATAGGGTCTAGCTAAGCAAGAAATTTGAATTAAGATGAATTTTATGATGTTACACCTAAGACATCCTTGATAGATCAATGGATAATATAATGTAGGCATAGCACAGGTATGCGAGAAATTACTAATATCTTGGTCAATGTTAAGTAAATGACCCAAGACATTACAAATGGCCTTATAAGTTGGTTGACACCAAAAATATATGGGAAGATAGATAAGTCTTATACAAATAGGGGAAATATTAATAGATTCATTTATTGAGTTAATAGAGAGTGTCCAAGGGAAAACAGAGTGAATGAGAACTTCATTTTCATTCCTCCATAGCTAGAAAAATGTCATATTCTCTATAAGAGGAAAAAAAAATCATTTTTTTCCAACTCTTGTGGATGCTATATACAATCATCCATATTTATTTAATAGTTTATGAATATTTATTAACACATAAAAATATTTTAATCTATCTCCTATATGATAGACATTTATCATTATTCTAAAATTTCATTTTTTTAATCTTAGCTTTTGTTCTAGACACACGCAAGATAGAAAAACAAAAATAAATACATACAAACAATATTTTATTTTGTTTCCCATTGAGGTTTGAATACTAAGATGGGGCATTAACCATTTTGGCATGCTTTCGATGGGTAACCTCCTTTCTCTCTATCCTCTCTATAGGTATTTATAAGAGTCTTTTCATAATTAGGTTCCATGTTCTAGAATATTCTTACACTGAAAATATTATTATTGTATGGTTTTTTTGGTCATTTCTCATGTTATCCTATATATGTTTTTTCAAAAAGGTATGGATCTGTGTCCCACTTAGGGCCAACTAAATAGAGCTGGTTAGAACCAATTTAGTCAAAAAGGTTTCTGACCAAACCCTTTTGGTAGCAATGTGGAGGTTGCATGGCATCATAGTTTCAATCGTAAAATTTTTGGTCAGAACCCTTTTGGCTGAATCATTTCTTGCCACAACCTTGATAATATATAAGATAAAAAAGAGGGTTTATTGATGCAGAGTCCAAGAAATGGTTGGATCAAAATACTCAATCACCTTCCCTTATAGACCCAATGGTTTATTTGGTGACCTAATATGTCATCAACGCATGGCTTGATCAACCTTACACTTCTTGAGAAACCTTACACATCTTGACTTGGAACATGCTCTTCAAGAAACAACACAAATTTGATCATTTGAGATACTCCCTTATGGTTCAATCAGGAAACCTAGTACTCCACCCCTTCATGGATTCACAAGCCCTTCACCCCCTAGCCTTAGTTTACTCCTTTCGCCATGGAACTGAACTTCATTCTTTCAACCAACTTTAAGAAACAACTTTCTTCACTTGATCATTTTTTTGTAACAACACCTTGAAGGAACAAGGAAAACCTATCAAAGGATCATTTACCTTGCTTATGATTTCAACATTCACAAGAAAATGACCAACATAAGGGACTGTCACTTTCTTGATAGTAAAATAGAGCACGTTTGATGGAAAAAACAAAACAACTTTGGAACCATTAACTAGTGGAAGCTAAGTGACATAGGGTCAGTGGTTATTCATTATAAACTCCAAGAAGAATAGGAAGCCAAGTGGAATTCAAGAGACAAGGTTAAAATAATATGAGTGAGAGAATTCTTAAGTTGGAAAAATTTGATAGAACAAAGAAATCATACTTTTAGGATAATGTAAATCCTCTATCCATGGGTTGTAAATCATAATAGATTAATTTAAGATCTTCTCTCTACTTGGGGACCCTAAACAAACTTTACCAATTTACTTGAAATGATGAAACAATGCTGACTATTCTTGTCATAGTCTATGGAAAAGAAATGTATAGCCACAAGTTAGGGCTTGGAAGTTCTCACCAAATACAAAAACACCTAACTTCAAACTAGTTGAAATATAAAGATACTTCAAAATTCTAATAGATCCTAGAAAATGAAAATTTTTGAACGATGAGAAGTGGAGATATTAACGAAACTTGGTGTAAACCCTTTGCTATTGAGGGTTTGAATGATGTTTTGACAGAAATTGTTTGTCCCTCTTTGTGATCAATGAATAGACCTCCATCTTGTCTCAAAAAAAGTACATTCACTAAAATTTACTTCTGTCATGAAATAATTACTTTTCATTGTACCAACTTTCATCCCTATTCACTAGGTGACTACCCTTGATCCAAAGAGGGGTTTTATAGGCATCCAAACTATATGCAATCAATTCCAACTAGTTTTACAATTAGTTGGTCACTTTAGTCCTTAACGACAACTTTGTTACAAAAAGTTGCAAATTTTGTCAACCAATTTTTGAGCAACTTTTTGCAGCCTTTACATTTTTCATCCAAATGAATTCCTATTGGCTTATAGACTCACCAACATATCACAAACTATAAATCAACATGATTTTAATCATTTTTTACCACTTTGACCATTCCTACCAACCTTGATCACTGTTGACCAATCAAGGCCTCTTAGGCCAAATGGCTATGCAATGACTCAAAGGCCTTAAAATTGAAATCTTATGCATTATAAACCATTATTTAACTATGGAAATAAAATAAATGGCCTCACAATAGCCTTATTACAAAATTTTGACCATAATAGCCTTGATGGCCTCACAGGACCTTTGATGCTCTTGCATCATACTCCCCATGAGAAAATTTCCTTGTTACAAGAGAAGGTGTTGTAGACCTTCCATTCTCTCCTTCCATAGATCCTCCTTTCTAGCCTCCTAGTGTTTTGACATTGGCTTGGAGGGTTCCATCCACTTGCATCAACTTGGTGCTTGAAGTTGACTTGTTCCAGCTTGGTGCATTTCCTTGGTGGCTTCCATCTACCATCTTTGGCTATCATCTATATCCTTAGACATGAATTTTCATCTACCCTTGGAGGTTCTCATACTTTCCTCTTCAAACTAATAGATGGTGTGAACTTTTTCACCTTCTTTGACCAATTGCTGCCCCATTATTTTTGCAACCCATTGCCATTCACCCCACTCTTGATTTCCCTTATTTTTTAGACCCAATTCTTTAAATGCCTTAGTATGATAATAATCATATTATTTATTTCATATCACTCCTATCACAAGACACATCATTGTGCCAACCACAATAGCATTCTGATTTTGCTTACCACCTTGTGTTCCAACTAAGGATTCATCCTTGGTGTTCCTTGCTTCAGTCTTGGCCTAAAAACCTTTGATGTATTCCTCCTATGCATGGTTTGATCATACCTTTTCAACCTCAACATTTTCTACCCCTCCTTTCACTCACCTTCTTGCAACCTTAGAAACTCTTTTTTTATCATGAGGATGTTCTTCTTTTCCTTTTCGTTTACTTCAGTTTCTTCCTGCAATGAAGTCAAATAAAAAACTTTCCAATCCTTCTTGATGGTATAGGTATTATAAAATTCATCATACATAGCCTTCTTGTCAAATATCCATGGTCTCCCCAGTAGGAGATGATAACAATCCATTGGAAACATGTCACACATAATCTTATCTCTATACTCTCTAATTTAAAAATAAACACAAGATTGTTTATTAACCAAAAGTGATTGATTATCACTCACCCAAGTTTCCTTGTATGGTATTTTTCTAAATTAAGATTTTCTACCCTCTCTTTAGATACCATAATATCAGTGGAACCAGATTCTATGATTACCTTGCATACCTTACCCTTTCTTTTGAAGTTGATTCTAAAAAGTGCCCTCCTTTGTGTCGTATTCTTCTCCTTGGGTTTGTTCAAAATTTTCCTCCTTAGCATCAACATCTCTCCAACCTCTAAAGAAACATTGACCTAATCAATGGATTTAACACTTTCCTCTTCATCTTCTTATACCAATTGTACCCTCATTTCACTCCTCTTTTCACCACTAGTAGAAGTAGTACCATCATTCTTAGGACACCTATAAGATGTGTGCCCAATCTTTCCACATGTGAAGAATTTCCCTGTGAAGAGACTAGATCCTCTTCCTCCACCTCTAGATCCTCCTCTTGAATCAATAACTTTCTCCTTTCCTTCACCTTGTCTCACCTTTTCCTTCTTGGGTCTACCTTGTATTTCTACCCTTGTTATTATTTCCTCTTCCTCCTTGTCTTTCTTGTATTCTTTTTAACTTTTACTTAGCCTTCATGGCCAACTTGTAACATTCCTCAATAGTGGACTAGGTGTAGAGAGACTAAGTTCATCCTCTATATTGAACCATAGATCTCCTAGGTACCTTGCCACCTTTTCTTCAACATCTTCTTCATGTGCTTCCATGATATCCAACCTATGAAACTCCTCTATATATGTTTGGACATCTATGTCCTTTTATCTCAAAATTTTCATCCTTTTGTATAGATGCACCCTATAGTCATTTGGTATAAACTTATCCTTCATCTTGTCCACCTTGTACTATGATGTGATCTTGGATTTCCCTTTCTTCCATCTATTTGCCTGCACAAAATCCCACCACAAGAGAACATGTCCCTTCAATCTTAACTTCCCAATCTTCACCTTTTGGTTCTCTTCCACCTTTTCACATTCAAAGTAGTTTTCTTATGCTCCAAAATGATCTATGATTTCTTCCTCATCCAATTTACCCCCATACATGGCTAGATCAGCCTTGGATTTTTTTTTACCCACACTAATAGCTTTAATGAGATTTTCCATCCTTGCATCCTCTAGGTCCATTTCTCCCTCTTGAGGGGCTTCCTCTTCACCCCCAACTTCTTGGTCACTCTATTCATCAAAAACCCTTCCTCTTCTTCTATCCTTGGCCTCAATGGATTCCATCCTCTCCCTTAAGGCCCTCAACTCTCTAGCAACTTTTGTACTAACCCTTGGAGGCATCTTGACTTCAAATTATTATTCCTTACCCTCTCAACCTTCCTATATTCTTATTGAAAGGAGAGGAAGCAATGGTGAGATCAAAAAAACCTAATCAACTACCCTTATAGACCCAATAGTTCATTTGTTGGAAAAATAAGTCATAAAAAATGGCTTGATCAACCTTAAAATTATTGACTTGGAACATGCTCTTCAAGAAAAAAACACACACTTGATCATTTGGGATACACCCTTATGGTTCAATCATGAATTCTAGTACTCCACCCCTTCATGGTTCCACAAGCCCTTCACCCCTTGGCCTTGATTTAATCCTTTCACCATGGAAATTAACTTCATGCTTTAAACCAACTTTGAGAAACAACTTTATTCATATTTTATTTTTTTTGTAAGAAAACCTCGAAGGAATAAGGAAAACCTATCAAAGGATCAAACCTTGGTTATGATTGCAATATTCAAAATAAAAAGACCAACATAAGGGACTACCATTGTTTTGATAGTAAAATAGAGAATGGGTGATCACACAAACAAAAAATACTTAGAATGCTTGACCATTGACAGGTAAGTGACATAGGGTTAGTGACAATTCATTTCAAACTCCAAGAAGAATATGAATCCAAGTGGAGTTCAAGAGACAAGGGTAAACTGATCTGACTAAGATAATTCTTAAGTTGGAATAGTTTGATGAATAACACATCAATAAAACTTTTAGGATAATGAAATTCCTCCATCCATGGGTCGAAAAGCATAGTAGATTCATCTAAGATCCTTTCTCTATTTGGGGACCCTAAACAAACTTTATCAATTTACTTGAAATGATGAAAAAATGTTGACTATTCCTTTCATAGTCTATGGAAAAGAAATGTATAGACACACTAGGGCTTGGAAGTTCTCACCAAATACATATACACCCAACTTAAAACTAGTTGTAATAGAAAGATACTTAAAAGTGCTAATAGACTCTAGAAAATGAGAATTTATGAATGGTGATAAGTGGAGATATTAACCAAACTTGTTCTACACCTTTGATATTGAGGGTTTGAATGCTATTTTGAAAAAATAAATTGATCTCTCTCTGTGATCAAGGGATAGATCTCAAACCCATCTCAAATAAAAGTACATTTAGTAAATTTTACTCTACAATTGATATGGATCAAGAAACAATCATCACAAAGGAAATCCACATGATCGATTCAAGGAAAATAGTAAAAATGCAGAGCTGTGAAATAACAACTTTTCATTTCACCAACTTTCATACCACTTCACTAGATAACTACCCTCAACCCAAAGAGGGGTTTTATAAGAATCCAAATTGTATGCAACCGATTCCAACTAGTTTTACAATTTGTGGGTCACTTTAGCCCTTAATGAGAACTTTGTTGCAAAAAGTTGTAAAAGTTATCAATGAACTTTTGAGCAGATTTTTGCAACCTTCACATTTTTCTTCCAAATGAATTCCAATTGTCTTAAAAACTTGCCAACATATCAAAAATGAAAAATCAACATGATTTGAATAATTTTTGAGCCCTTTGACCATTCCTACCAACCTTGACACTATGAACCAATTTAGGTCTCTTAGGCCAAATGACTACACAATGGCTTAAAGGCATTACAATTGAAATCTTATGCATTAAAAAATATTAATTAATTATGAAAAGAAAATAAATGGCCTCACAATGACCTTATTACACAAGTTTGACCATAATGGCCTTGATAGCCTCGTATGACCTTTGATACTCCTATACCATTACTCATCATTCTGTACTGACAAGCTAGAAGTTGAGCGGGAGGCGATGACAAAGGGGCTATGTGGTTCTAGATTGATTTAAACCTTTCTAGTTAGGGTTTTTTCTATGGTTTTTTATTTTTATTTAATAGGTAATTTTAATATATTAATGTTTTAATAATTTATATAGTTTTTTATAATGTATTATTTTTAAATTTTTTTAATGGATAATCCTTTATTATTTTTAATAATATTTTAATGGGTAATAATGTATTTAAGGGATGCAATTTATTTTCTACACAAATAAAAATATATTTTTAGACAACCAAATGAAATATTTTTTGAAAATGAACAACACACATTTCATGTCAAAACACCTAGGACCTCTTAGTACTGCCTAGGACCCCTTAAGAAACCTAGGATCCCTTAACTTACATCCTAGGACCTCTTAAGGCATAAAAGGTGCATTAATATATCCTAGGACATATTTTGACCCCTAAGACACCTAGGACCCCTTAAGACACCTAGGACCTCTTAAGACATCATAGGAGTGTTGTCCCCTCAATCATATTGGCATTAGTATTGGCAAAGGCAATAAGATAGTAAGGTGATCTTGCATTACTAATATCCTTTGGAATACTTTGTCGTATATAATTAAGCATGCTAAGTTGATAAACTATTACGATCATATGCATATCATTTTTCATATATTATTAATGAGGCTACATTACACTTCATGACAACTACAAGTAAGAAGGCTCATTACATATTGGTCAATTCAATTGGTGTATTGAGAAGGTGATATTGTCAAAACATTTTCGCTTCATATAATTCTTGAGATAGACTCCTTCATACTTAGTGCAAAGGTTATGACAATACATGAGGAATAAGTGTAAAAGCCCTGAGCATTAATATTCCCTAAGGTGTTGGAAATAAAAAGGAGAAATAAATCCTATGTCGAGATTGTAATGTTTACGTGACATGAGACATAAAACAAAAAACAAAAATAGCTGAAGCTCATTTTGCAAAGTCATTTTTTTAATTTCATCTTGAAAGAGCTCTCTCAAGCTAGGGTACAAAAAACAATTAGGGTTTTGAAATCTTTCTCAGCTATGAAGGACAATTTGATAGTATGTGTGTGTGTGAATTTTGTACATAGCTGTAGATGCAACACTTCAGTAAAACATTAGAGGTTAGTTAAAATCAAAATCGTGCAATGAAATGGAAACTAATCTAACCAGGTGATTTACTAACTTCTAGTAGGTGCGAGTATGATATTCTTAGATTAGACCGAGATCAGTGACCTTGACAACATCTAAACAAAGGATTGGAATGCAAAATCTAGATATGAGATGAATGCAAATTAATCTATATTTTTGGATTTTCTATGCAATAAGATGAAATAAATTGATACGAATCTATTCTATATGAGAAACTAATATAGCATGCAATTAATCTAACAATGATATGCTATATGATATGAATGCTTAAAAATAATGAAAATCTCACAATAGATTGGATTTGCAAAGATTTATTCTTCAATCACCAATTCGCCAGCATGGGGATGCAATTTGTGGATGGATCCAAAATGAAGAGCTGAGGCCTTAATTTATAGAAATCCAGGACTTTGGAGGTGCATGGAAAAAGCCATAAATCACTCTTGATAAACTTAGGTTGATTTTTGAGTTATCAAAAATTTAGAAATAGATTAACTCACAAAATCATGCAAATCAGCTTTTTGATTTAAATCAGAAGTTGAGATCAGCTTTCAACTCAAAAGAGAGTTGAGTTTAAAACAACTTGAATTGATTTTCTAATTTAAAGTTCAACTATTTTTTGGATGTGCATAATTAATTATGAATTAATTTAATAAATAAAGTGATTTATCCTCAACTTAACTGATTTTAAAAATAAAATAATTGATTTATGGGTTAATCAATTATTAAATCAAACTTTTATTCAAAAACTATATTATTAAATTTGACAATTGATTTTAATTAATTAAATAAGAATTTAATCAATTAGTCATAGGATATTTGATTTATTGTCAAAATGAAATAATACAATTTAGGAATAAATATAATTAAATCAAATTAAATAATTAAGTGGCAGTATTAAATCTAATTAATTAAATATTTAGAATATTCTATTAATCAAACTTTAGGATAAATAGGATTTATCGCCAAATAATCATTAAATCAAAGATAATTAGGATAAATAGGAATAAGGAATATTCTCTGATGCAGAATTTAGGATAATCAATTAAGATTCGATAACGTGCAAATGTGCCTTAGGTTAGGACTTTGATGTCGATTTTGTTCGATATGTCGATATAGGAGATTAATGAACCTATAGCCCATTTTTGGGGTATTACATTTTTCCCCTCTTTGAATTGTTGTGTGAAGTGCAGTGGTTCAAAGACAGTCTATGTATGATGTTGAAACTAATGTTTGAAATTGAAATTGATATGAAACAGAAATTGATTGAAGTTGATATGAAGATAATAGGTCCTGAATGACCAAAGATAATGTTAACTATAACAGCAATGAACCGATAATTGCGAAAAAGTGTCAAAATGCCTGATTTTGAACCTTATGAGATCAAAGAAGTGAGTGATCAATTCTAGACCCAATTATCGATAAGAATCACATTGGTATCACATCTGAACCCTTCAGTTACAAAGAACCAAGGAAATAACACTAATGAACTGATGGTTACAAAAGACTGATACAGTTTACAAGATTAAGAGAATACCAGATTGATATGGATCTCGATGAATCTGATATGCCCCAAACGATAAGGTCTTTTTGATGAATCAGCAACTAGACGTGGTCATTGTCTTGATTACTGAGGAAAGATATGATTTCAAATTTATATTACAGACTTTGAATGATGTGCAATACCATGCCCCCTTCAGGATAAAAATTGAAATCTGACAAGAAAAGTCAGCGTTGAATAGTTTAGAAGCATGTTAATTGATTTGAGAAGTGGTTATACACGTTCAAAAATGCGTTCTGCATCATTTGAGGGTCCAAAAGACCAAGTTTGATGAGGTTTGACCATGAGTTGACCATGGTTGACCAAGTTGAAATTTTGATAGTTTGATGTAAGATAATTAGTTAAGTTGAATACTAAATTTTTGTGATGATTGAAGGTCAATTATGCAAGTAGTAGACCGTCTTGGGTCTAAAAATTTTAAATCACGATTTTGACATAGTAAATGATCTCAGATTTCGATTTTGATCCTGAAAAAAAATTCTACCAGCTATTTCGTTGGATGGACCTTCGTGTAAGATTCAGCTCTTGTAGTCATGTTTAGCATTTTTTTTTTTTGAAGAATCGTTTAAGTGTTCAAGCAATTTGTGAGATCATGCAAAGTGCAAAATGCAAAGAAACATGTAAAAATGCAATCTAAGACCTAGGACCTAGTCACTCATCATGTGTCGGTCAATTTCATCATTGAATTTTTAGGTAACTGGATAAATCAATACAATGCCCACTAGTTATGAAACCATAGACATATGAATATTGATTTCTATGCACAGGAATCAATACAACACCCACTAATTAGGAAACCATGGATATATGAATATTGATTTTGTTTTTGAAATGTCAGATTAGATATAAGCACCCAGGCATAAGCGCCAGGATGACCTAAATATTATGTCCATTTTGATATAGCAATTTGTATAAGCATCAAAACATAGACGTCGTGATGACCAGAATAGGCCTTGTGTTCAAACACATCAAACAGTCAAGAGATCATTCTAAATCCAATGTGAATTACCCATAGTGACCCTTTATCGTTCACGTCCTTAGGTAAGATCAAATTTTAGAATAGGAGAAAGAACTCACTCAAAAAAGACAATATTTAGATCAAACTTCCTTGAATTTTATGGGTATCAATGGTCGAGGTACGCATGGCCATCCAATTCGAGATAGAGGCTCTTATAGTCGGACACCATTTCAATCTAGAATTTCCAAAGTTGTTAGCTTTTCACATACAAGTAGAAGACAAAGAAAAGATTATGTCCCCAGTCATCACTCTCTAAATCCTATAAAGGACATCATCGAAGAGCTCGTGGGAACAAAATATGCAAAAATCTCAATGTGAATCAGTAAGCATACAAGGAGATAAAAGCATGTAAAGCACAGATTGTGTTCAGTTTGTGTTTGATGTTTGATTGCATTGTTGTAGATGCAAAATCCTTTCTGGAGACAAGACAGACTGACTAACTTGGATGAAGCTCAAAGGACTCTGACTGGATATGATACATCTAAGATACACTGGAGGCCATAGAATATGACTTTGATTGCCCCCAAGTTTGAACATTGATAGGATACAGACGCATGAGTTGATTGGTGTACAAACCAACTTATTGAAAATAGGAATGCAGAAACAAACCGGGAAATATGTACAAACTAAAGCAAGACTGAAAGCTGTGAATGACCAAGATCACGCTGATAGATGGAGCATTTTGAAACAAGTGGTGCCCGTTTGCTAGGTTTTCACCATCTTGGCAGAGATTCTATTTTTTCTACCAAGGTGCCTGTTTCCAAGTTTTCACTAATGCACTTTTTCTCTTTCTCATTTTTTTATATTTTTCATTTTTCCAATTTTTTCATACTTTTGATATTTTTTACTTTTTTTTGTGAATCATCAAGGCACCCATTGCTAGGTTTTCACCAAGATGTTCATTTTTTTTAGGAATTTTTCATATTTTTATAATTTTTTCAGGACATTTTACCATAGACTAAATGCCTTAGGCATAGAATTTCTTCAGATGGAGAACGTTGATTGGTTCTCAGAGCTGTTCTCCTTCATTCATTGAGAGTTGATAGGCACCAGAGCCAAAAGTAGTAGTGACAACAAAGGGACCCAACCAGTTGGGTTCAAACTTCCCCTTGTGTTCTCAATGTGATTGATTTTTAGGATTCTCTCTCAAGACTAGATCACCAACCTAAAATTCTCGGTGTCTGACTTTCTTGTTATAGCCTCTAGACATTCTTTTCTGATATACTCTAAGATGATCATATGCTTCTTGTCTATGCTCATCTAGTAGTTCAAGTTCTTGCAACCTAGACACTCTGTAGTCATCATTAGTTACTAGACCATGCATTTTAATTCTTAGTAATGGGATTTCAACCTCAATAGGCAGTATCACTTCAGACTCATAAACTAAAGCAAAAGGTGTAGCCCCAGTAGGCATTCTGATACTTGTTCTATAGGCCCAAAGAGCTGGATTGATCATGAGATGCTAGTCTCTTCCTATTTTATTAACTGTACGGTGCAAGATTTTCAATAGATTCTTGTTAGAAGCCTTTGCTTGTCCATTCCCTTGAGGATAGTAAATAGATGACCAATGTTGTGTTATCT
This sequence comes from Chamaecyparis obtusa, assembly GCA_027943335.1. NCBI lineage: Eukaryota > Viridiplantae > Streptophyta > Pinopsida > Cupressales > Cupressaceae > Chamaecyparis > Chamaecyparis obtusa. The sequence continues at coordinate 1,186,416 of BSBK01007259.1, forward strand.
TGAATTTAGCACATAAATCATCTAGATCTTTGTTCTTGAATTGTCCAGCATTATCTATGATTATGGAATGAGGTGTTAGGCCATTTTTATGTCATGCAAAAACTCTTTTCAAATGGCCTATTGCCTTGCAAGTTTTCTTGATGTACCCTTTGTCCTATGTTCTTCATGTTGTCAATAGGCTCTGGTCCAATCTACATCTCTTAATGTGCAAAAACCAGAAAGATTTTCAAGTTCTAAGGTCTGCGGGAAGCAAACTTTAAAATTTACCACAGTGTCGAAAACTCATAGTATTTTTGAAAAATCCACATTATTTTTGACCTCTTTGGCCTGCATAAAAACCTGCAATATTTTTAGCTTCCTGGTTTACCTCTGTGTCATGTTGAAAAATTTGTGTGTTTTTGATATCTCACCGAAAACCTGCATTGTTTTCGACCCTGCATTATTTATTTTCTGTCGGCTCTCCTTGTTCTATGTCTTAACTACACATATCTGACCTTGTGGTGGGTCTGGCTTCTTCCCTATTGGCTATCACATGGCTGCATGTCAAACTTTTTAGACATGCGATCATGCGACCGCTTACCACGTGGCCATGTGGGTCCCCATCCTATGCAACTGCTTGGCGGTTTACTTTTCTAATAGCGCAGGTGTGATGGTGGTGGGACCTAGTTTTCAAATTGGGTAGAGGGTCTTGACATGTCAGAAGATCAATGGTTGTCATTAAAGCATGAGGGATGCGTTAAGGCTTTGCACTTTTGCGACAACCGTCTGATCCTCCGAAGGGGTGATTGCAATCTTTGCTTGAGGTGTGTTTGCAGGTGGCCATTTGTACTGGTTTCATGGTAGTTCCTAGTTTTCTATCCTAATCTCAATGTGCTCATAATTGCAAAATCTATTTGAGATTTCTTTCTCCAGGTTGCTTGGTTTCCTACCCCTTGCAGTAATTTTTGATGTAATTTTGATTGGTTTGGTGGGTGAAACCCTGTGCCCTAGCTGTCCCTAGCTTGTTGCAACCTGTCATGGGTTTCCAAGGTAGCTAGTGGTATAAAATGTTGAATTTTTATCTTTGTCTGGGTTCCTCTCTTCCACTGTTGTGGGGACTGGTTCCATGAATGTTTTTCTTGCCATGTATTTTCCTTTTTTCTCTGCATATAGGGTGTTCCCTCTGTCCCTTTCTGGCTATGGGAATACAATACATTTTGTAACAGGATTGTCTTATGTATGAGATTGCAACATACTTGTTTTTGTATTAGATTGTCTCCATTTGAATTTTGAATCATTAATCATACATCAAGGGTGTTTGATTTGTTTGTTTTCATTGCCTAAGTGTTTGCAAGTGGAGTTGTCTTCGCAGGGATAACTAGTTCAGAATTAGTGTTCAGATATGCATGGGCTGGGGTATCAAAGATGCATCATGCTTGTCTTCTAGTGGATGCTGGTTAATGTATTGCCTATTCCTAGGTCTTTTCTTTGGATAGGTGATAGCATATTTGGGTGCACAGGTGGTTTGGTAATGTGTGATCTGGTTAGGGTGAGTGTGTTGTCTTCTTGTTTCATAGCCCTATTGTAGTGAGGTATTTGACTCTGCTTCCCATTGGATAAGGCACTGGTCTATGGGAGACTTGGGATACTTCAAGAGTTCATTTAGCCTAGCATTAATCATTGAATTGAAATCCTTTCCCTTCATGTTGGTAGTAGTAGTAGGAGGTTTCTTTCTGGTTCTCAGACTCATTGCATGCAGATCAGGCTATTGCATGAGGTCATGGTTCATTAGGTACAAGATACCTATAGGAGTCTGAGAACTATTCCACAGTAATGCATCTGCAGGCCTTTTGTTCATCAACTCAAGAAGAGTCATGAGTGTGCAGATGAGGAAATACCCACCTGAGTGAATGTGGAGCTCAAAGTAGAAGGAGGATGTTTTTTATTCTCATCAATTGGCACTTGTTCCCTTGTCAAACTTTGGAGCGAAGACTAACCAGTTTGTCAATCATAGTGTAAACCTGACACTATGTGGGAACAAGTTTAAAAGCCAACAAAATGGCGACTCTACTAGGGAAGAACATGATGAAAGCCTATTAAGGTCTCTGGTTGTAGTTATTTTGCAGTAGTCAATATCTTTTGACCAGATTGGTTTGGCCCATCTGAGTCACCAACAAAATGGCAACTCCGCTGGGGAAGAGGTAAAAGATAGCAAGTTTTTTTGCTTGGCTGGATCATCCTAGAGTCTGGTTAAAAGATCAAAGAGTCAGATACAAAAATAAGCATTTGCAAAATCTTCTCACTACGTGCTAAGTGGTGACTCTGATTGTCTCTGTTTGATCAGTGTGTTTCCTGATAAGCAGTGCATGTTACCTGGTGAAGTTTTCGTTGGTTGGAAGAGATACAAGTCAGTGCAAATTTTTCCTCTTCAAGGAGGTGGCAGCTCTGCATAACAAAGTTACCTGATGGAGCTATAGGGTGAACTCTGGATCTACCCTACCCTCCAACCAGCATGTGGATTTTACTGTGAAACTTCTAGGTATGATATTTTCAAAGATAAGAAATGTTTCCTTATGAGGTGATCTGAGCACTAAGAGAAGGAATGTGGTGTGATAGAGAGGTTAGCATGCTTCAATGAATATGAGTTGCAGTTCTACAAATTTTTGGTGAAGTATGAGCATGGGTAGTGATCAGTACAGTCTCATTCTTCAGCCCATGAGTACCCTATTTTTGTCCAGTTGCTGGTCTTCTCTCCCAGAGATCTGAATTCTCACATGGGCACAAGTTACCCATCGTCCCCAACCAGAGCCACTGTTAGGCCATTTTTATGTCATGCAAACAATCCTTTCAAATGGCCTATTGCATTGCAAGTTTTCTTGATGTACCCTTTGCCTTATGTTCTTCATGTTGTCACTAGGCTCTGGTCCAATCTGCATCTCTTAATGTGCAAAACCTAGAAAGATTTTTGAGTTCTAAGGTCCACAGGAAGCAAACTTTAAAATTTACCACAATGTTGAAAACCCACAGTATTTTCAAAAAATCCACATTGTTTTCGACCTCTTTAGCCTGCATAAAAACCCGCAATATTTTCAGCTTCCTGGTTTACCTTTGTGTCATGTTGAAAACTTTGTGTGTTTTTGATATCTCACCGAAAACCTGCGTTGTTTTCGACCCTGCATTATTTATTTTCTGTCATCTCTCCTTGTTCTATGTCTTAATTGTGCATGTCCGACTGTGTGGTGGGTTTGGCTTCTTCCCTATTGGCTGTCACATGGCCGCATGTCAGACTTTTTAGACATGCGATCATGTGATCGCTTGCCACGTGGCCGTGTGGGTCCCGGTCCTATGCAGTTGTTTGGCGGTTTACTTTTCTAACAATGGAGGTGCGATGGTGGTGGGACCTAGTTTTTGGATTGGGTAGAGGGTCCTGACATGTCAGAAGATCAATGGTTGTCAATAAAGCATGAGGGATGCATTAAGGCTTTGCACTTTTGCGACAATCTTCTGATCCTTCGAGGGGGTGATTGAAATCTTTGCTCAAGGTGTGTTTGCAGGTGGCCATTTGTACTGGTTTTATGGTAGTTCTTGGTTTTCTGTCCTAATCTCAATGTGCTCATAATTGCAGAATTTGTTTGAGATTTCTTTCTCTAGGTTGCTTGGTTTCCTACCCCTTGCAGTAATTTTTGATGTAATTTTGATTGGTTTGGTGGGTGAAACCCTGTGCCTTAGCTGTCCATAGCTTGTTGCAACCTGTCATGGGTTTCCAAGATAGCTAGTGGTATAAAATGTTGAATTTTTGTCTTTGTTTGGGTTCCTCTCTTCCACTATTGTGGGGACTAGTTCCGTGAATGTTCTTCTTGCCATGTATTTTTCTTTTTTCTCTGCGTACAGGGTGTTCCCTTTGTCCCTTTTTGGCTATGGGAATATGATACATTTTGTAACAGGATTGTCTTATGTATGAGATTGCAACATACTTGTTTTTGTATTAGATTGTCTCCATTTGAATTTTGAATCATTAATCATACATCAAGGGTGTTTGGTTTGTTTGTTTGCATTGCCTAAGTGTTTGCAAGTGGAGTTGTCTTCACAGGGATAACTAGTTCAGAATTAGTGTTCAGATATGCATAGGCTGGGGTATCAAAGATGCATCATGCTTGTCTTCCAGTGGATGTTGGTTAATGTATTGCCTGTTCCTAGGTCTTTTCTTTGGATAGGTGATAGCATATTTGGGTGCACAGGTGGTTTGGTAATGTGTGATCTGGTCAGGGTGAGTGTGTTGTCTTCTTGTTTCATAGCCCTATTGCAGTGAGGTATTTGACTCTGTTGCCCATTGGATAAGGCACTGGTCTATGGGAGACTTGGGATACTTCAGGAGTCCATTCAGCCCAGCATTAATCATTGAATTGAAATCCTTTCCCTTCATGTTGGTAGTAGTAGTAGGAGGTTTCTTTCTGGTTCTTAGACTCATTGCATCCAGATCAGGTTATTGCATGAGGTCATGGTTCATTGGGTACAGGATACCTACAGGAGTCTAAGAACTATTCCACAGTAATGCATCTGCAGGCCTTTTATTCATCAACTCAAGAAAAGTCATGAGTGTGCAGATGAGGCAATACCTGCCTAAGTGAATGTGGAGCTCAAAGCAGAAGGAGGATATTCTTTATCCTCATCAATTGGCACTTGTTCCCTTGTCAGACTTTGGAGTGAAGACTAACCAATTTGTCAGTCATAGTGTAAACCTGGCACCGTGTGGGAACAAGTTTAAAAGCCAACATGAGGTATCCAATATCTGCATATGATATAGTTCAATATGAACATAGATATTTGTTTTCCAGTTGCTTGTGTCAAAGGGACTACTTCTACCCATTTTGTAAAATAATTTGTAGCTGTGATTATATGGGTATGTCCATTAGAAGAATGAGGATGTATAGCTCCTATAAGATCAAAGGCCCATTGATGAAAAGGCCATTGTGTAGTAAAGGGAATTAGATCTCTCCTTGGAGCATGAATTAAGTTTCCATGCACTTGGCACTTTTGACAGTTCTTAGCAGACTTGATAGATTCTTTCTCCATTTCAGGCCAATAGTAACCAGTCGTAATAAGTTTTTGAGCTAGTGTTAAACCGTTCAAGTGTGACCCACAAATACCATCATGGACTTCCTCTAATGCATGTTGAGACTCTTCCCATTCTAAACATCTAAGTAGTGTACCATCTAGACCTCATTTGTATAGATCATGACCAATGATGACATATCAGGAGGTATTACAGATAAGGTATCTCTTTTCATGGCGGTTGAAGGTATCGGGAATGGTTTGGTCTTTGAGATAGGAGAATAGGTTTTTATATCTAGATGAATCATGACCAACAATAGTGCAGATCATGCGGGTTTTAGGGGAATCATATGCAGGATAAGATAGTGCTTCCACCAGGAACTCATAGTGTAGCTCATGTTCAGGCTGCTGTAATAAAGTAGACAGTGTTGCCATTGCATCGGAAGCCTTATTCTTTGTTCTAGGTATTTTCTCAAATGTGATAGATATGAAATACTTCTTTAAATCATCTACCATTCTTTTTTATGGAATAAGATTTCCATCTTTAGTCTGGTACACATCATTGACTTTATGGATAACAAGTTGAGAGTCTCCATGAATGTGTATCTCTGTTACTCTCCACTCAATTGCCATTTTCATGCCATTAAGAAGGGCTTCATATTCTGCAATATTGTTTATGCAAGGGAACTTTAATCTAAATGCTTTAGGTATGGAGTATCCTTGAGGAGTTATAAATAATATGCTTGCTCTTGATCCATTCTGTGTATAGGAGCCATCAAAGATCAACTACCATTCTCTAGAGGAAAGAGTCATGATAGAGGAATTTGGAAATTCCATTTGCATTGGTGTATCATCAATCATAGCTGCATCTGCTAATTGAGCAGCAATAACCTAGCCTTTAATAGCTTTTCTTTCAACATATTTAATGCCAAATTCACTTAAGAACATGACCCATTTAGCTAATCTACCTGTGAGGGCAACCTTGCTTAGTAGGTACTTTAGTGGATCAATCTTAGCTACCAAATGGGTGGTATGTGCCAACATGTAATGTCTCAGTTTCTATGATGCAAAGATCACAGCTAGACAAGCCTTCTCAATCATAGAATAATTATTTTCATATGCTACCAATGTCCTACTGATATAGTATATAGCTCTTTCCTTTTTGTTCTCATCATGTTGTGCAAGAAATGCCCCCAATGATGTATTTGTAGCAGAGACATATAAGATCAAAGGCTTCCTTGGAATGGGAGGCATCAAAATAGGAGGATTTGATAAATACTTCTTGATATGGTTAAAGTTGTTCTCACATTCTTCATTCCATGCAAATGTCACACCTTTATGTAATGTTTTTGTAAAAGGTTGTGATATGTCTGCTAGCTAAGATATGAAGCATATGATAGATTGAACTCTTCCTTGCAATGTCCTCATTTGACTGATGTTCTTGGGAGGTTGCATCTCCATTATAGTCTTTACTTTAGCTGGATCAACTTCAACGCCCTTCTTTGAAACTATGTATCCTAAGAGCTTTCCAGAAGTGACACCAAAAGCACACTTCTTAGGATTTAGTCTGAGACAAAATTTTTCCATTATGTCTAGTATCTTGCTCAAGCCATTTAGATGTTTAGTTCTAATCATAGATTTTGCTAAAATATCATCAACATAATCCTCCATAGTCCTATGCATCATGTCATGAAAAATAGATTTCATGGCTCTTTGATATGTAGCACCAGCATTTTTAAGCCTAAATGGCATGACATTCCAACGAAAGGTGCCCCATGCACATGTGAAAGTAGTTTTCTCTTGATTTTCTAGAGCAATTTTTATTTGATTATATCTAGAAAAACCATCCATTAAAGAATACATCTCAAAGCCCGTAGTCATGTCCACTATCATATCAATGTTAGGTAGTGGAAAATCATCCTTAGGGCATGCTCTATTTACATTTCTAAAGTTGGTGCACACTCTTATAGATTTGTCTGGTTTTGAAATAGGTACAATATTAGAGATCCATTCTGCATAATCAATAACTCGGATAAATCTGGCTTTCATGAGCTTCTCTAAATCATCTTTTACCAAGAGTGCAACATGAGGATGCATCTTTCTTAATTTTTGTTTACCTAGTTTTACTCTAGGAGCTATAGATAAATGGTGCATTATAAGATCAAGATACAACCCTGGCATATCTGAATATTTCCATGCAATGTTGATCTTCTTCTCTATTAGGAATGTTGTAAATTTTTTCTTTTCTTCTTTTGATAAAGATTGTGCTACATGGATCAATTGTGGTTACTCTGCTATTTCCAAGTTGATAGATTGAGTGGGCTCAATTAGAACTAGAGATCTGTCCTATAGATGATTCAAAAGGACATCAAATATCTCATCCTTAGGTGCCTCAGAGAGGTTTTCACCTTCGGATACGTCTTTTATTTTTACTTTTGTAGGTTCTGAGACTGCCACAAAGTGGTTTTCACCCTCAGAACTCCTTTTCTTTTTATTCTTATTCTTATTTTTCTGACTAAGATACTTGATGTATGACTCCGTCATGCTAACACTCAGTTCATTGATGGAAGTCCTCATAGGCTCAACTGCATTGAGGTAGCAAGGAATAGTCATTCAGGAAGGTATAAATACCTTGGTTCAAGTTGGTGGATGTTATGTCAAGAAGGTCAGGGTGTTGGATAGTCAAAGTGGTGAAAGATTGGGAAAGAGTGTTTACAGATATGGATCTATCATCATCAGTCCTAACCCGACACTCAAGTTCAAAGGCGATATTACAACTTAAGACATTCAATTCATGAATAGGCTCAATGTCATTATCATATTCCACTTCAGCCATCGGTGGATCAGACTCGATAAGTTCATCATTTCTCTCTAGACTTACATTGGGTTTAGGTGCATATTGGTGAATAACATCAACATGTTTCTCTTTGATGAGCTCATCTTCTTCTGGAATGGATCCCCATTCATAGTCATTAGATTCTTCATCTATGCCTCTAGGAAATCTAAGAACATGAGTAAAGTCAGGATGAATACCCCAAGAAGGGTTTCGCTTAGATTCTGATTTGAATTCAAACTCATGGGAATCTATGTCAAAATAACTACCACCTTCCTCTTTGTCTATTTAATTGTCTTCGAGATTAGCTGGTTCTTGTGTTGCAACTATCTCTTGCTCTATAGTAGGTTCTTGTGATTCTACTACATTAATTCTTTTGATTGATTGGCTCATCTTCAACATCAAGGAGGTCTTTTATTTCTTTAGGAAAATGCTCATAGGGAATGAGCTCATCAGTGGTGTCTAAATCATCACTATCAGATTGTTTAGTTATTTCTCCCTTTAGTTGATTTGCTACAGAAGGCTCAATTTGTTCTAGAACATGCGAGGAGTTCTTCCTAATATAGAAAGGCTTCTTCATGTATCCTAAACCTGTTGTATTCTTGTTGGCTTGACCATGATGTTCGAGAGGTGACATAAGACCTTTACCCTGTAGTCTTAGAGGTCCTTTTCCTTTATATCCCATCTTAGCTATCAATTTATCCCCTGGGCCATATGACTTAGAAGGAACCTTCGATACTTTAGAGTCACTAGGTGGAACAACTTGGGATTCAGGTTCATCTTTGTAAAGCCATGCAAGCATAGCTTCATCTTCTTCAAATTATTTCTTAGGTACTTTCTCTACAACAAATTTTCCCTTATATGCCTCAAGAGGTTCCTTAGATTCTAGTTTGAACTATTTTTGAGCTTGCCCATAAGACTTAGGTGAGATAGGGGGAGATGTCAAAGACAAAATTGGCTCTATAGTATATTCTCCCATACCATTTTCTTTGATATTGACCTCTTTTGCAATGTCTTCCATCTTAGAGGTGGATGCTACATCTATTTTCTTAATGGAAGATTCTCTGTTATTAGGAACAAGTTTATCTACATTTTCCTTCAATGCATTGCAAGTTGTTGACACGTCAGCTGGAATGGTTACCTCTACTCCGTCACAAGGAAATTTCAAGCACTAATGGTATGTAGAAGGAATAGCTTTCATTTCATGTATCCAGGGTCTCCCTAGAAGGATATTGTAGGCCAAAGGGATATCAAGAACTTGACATATAGTATCTCTGATGATAGCACCTATTCTGATAGGCAAGACAATTGTTCCCTTGGAGGATCTTTCTTCTTCATCATATGCTTTGATAGTTATTTTCTTTCTAGGATCAATGGTTGTTTTTGAAAATCCCAATTGTGTGATGAAGCTGTAAGAACAAATATTCAGACCAGTGCCTCCATCTATCAACACACGTTTGACATGACGGTTTTGGATCAAGACTTCAATATGCAAGGGCTGGTTATGCAGATGACTCAAGGAGTTATCATCATCCTCTGAAAAGAAGATATACTATGGAGATGTAAGATGACCAACCATAGCCTGAAATCTATCTAAATCAAGGTTATCAGGAACATTGGATCCGAACAGAGCTTTGTCTAGAATGGCTCTATGAGCTAGAGATATCTGAAACAACTCAAACATGGATATTTTAGCATTAGTATGTTGGAGTTGTTGGATGATACTATATGAAGTAGGCCTTGTGTCCTTAGGGTTTGAAGATTTAGATGTTGCCCTCTATTTAGAAGCAAAAGATAGATTCAAAGGCACCTTAGGGACATTTGATTGATCTGGGATTTGTCCTTGTAGGTGTGCCTGAGCTTGTGATCAAGTAACTGCGTTAGTTGATTGATTTTCTCTATCTCTTCTTACAATTGTGATGACATTGCAATGCTCAGATAGGCTTGGTTCAACCATATTGATAACAGTATTATTTCTAGGATAGGCATAATTGACCTTAGCACCCACATTAGGCTAAGAAGATGAATCTCCTTAGCAATGCTTTGGAAATGGTTCGGTGAATGTTGTGTGATCATTATTGCTTTTAGGATTATCAATCATGATTTCTCCACTATCAATCTTGTCTTGAATGGTATGCTTCAAGTGCAAGCAGTTATTAGTCTTGTGATCTTTACCCCGATGGAAATCACAGAATTCATTCTCTCTCCACCATTTTGGCTTAGGATCAAGATCAGATTGTCAGATCTCAGGAAAAGAGATGATGTTATTAGCCAGTAGAGTTCTCATAGCTGATTCCAAAGATTCTCTAAGAGGAGTGAACTTTCATTTATTATCAGCGGACCAAGATTTGTATTCTGGCTTCTTTTGAGGTGATTCAGAGACCTTTTGTTCTGAAGCTTTGATGGCTTGAGTACCAATGGTTAGATTGAAAGCAGGTGTCTTAGATGGGGCATGATTATCAACAATGCCATCTGTGACAATGCCCTTATTCTTGTTCTAATTTTTGTTCTTGTCCTTAGAACTAGATTCATACTTGTCCTTTTGAAGTGTGACGTCTCCTTTTTTCATAAGTACTTTTTCAATTTTGATTGCATTATCTACCATCTTGTCAAAAGATGTATGATTTTGCATTTTTAAAGGGTAGTTGATTTCTGGAACAAGATTGTTGATAAAGTTTTCCAGCTTCTCAGTTTCTAGAATAGGCCTAGCATATAGAGAGAATTTCTTTCTCTATCTTTTGAGAAATGTTAGGAATGGTTCTCTTGGATATTGTTTGAGATTGCAGATATCAATCATGGTGACTGGATGTTGGATGTTGTAGGAGTATTTTTGATAGAACAATTTGATCAACTCCTCAAAGGTTTTGATTATAGGAGGCATCCTAGAGAACCAATGAATGGCTAACCCTCCCAAAGATCGGGGGAAAAGATGCATCAGATAGGTTGGTTCATGCATGAACTCCATAGATTGAGTATAGAATTCTCTGACATGATCTTGAGGATCATAGTTTCCATCATACTTATCATATTTTTGCATTTCCACCCTTTTAGGGAATGGTGGCATATACAAATCTTTATCAAATGGAAAAGGACATATGGCCTCCATGGAAAACTCCTTAGGTTCTTTTTCTTTTTCCATCTTGTTAAGTTTTACTTGCATGGCGTGCATTTGTTTCATCATAGCCAAAATAGGAGTTTCTTCCTCATGTGTAATGATATCTTCCACATTAAAATTGGGAGGAAGTTTAGCTCCTTGATGAGCTAATTGTAAAAAGTATGTTTCTCTATCTTCTTTCAAGAATTGCTTCATCATTCTTTTGAAGTCATCGTCATTTTGATACCGAGTAATTTCTTCAGGTGTGGGTTCCTGATCTGCACCATGTTGAGATTGAGCTCTTTGAGAGCCATGGTTTGTCCCTACTTGAGACATGGTAGGAGTTTTAAGACTCCTTGGGATAGATCGAGGAGGAGTTTGTTGATTACCTCCGTGAGTTGATGGTGGAGGAATGTAACCAGTTTTTAATCGAAAGTTGCCAAGACCGTCACCTTCGTAAAGACCAGAATTGTATAGTTGTTCAAGAGTTGGACCTTGGATATGAGTCAAAGGTAAGGTCTGAGATGTTTCCCCTGATTTCTTGTGAGAGGAAGCTCTAGTTTCCAGCATTAACCTTGGGTGAAGCAAAAGAATACGATGAAGGCAACTGAAGAAAGATCTAATTCAAGAAGATCAAATGATGCAACCTTGTCAAGGTTTGATTGATTGAAGCTTAGATTAGACGCAAATGAAGGATATTGTGCCCTGGATGTATGGGTAAATGCCTGAAAGATAGCGGACATGAGTTCACAACACTTAGTCATTTTGAAGATGGATTGAAGATTGATAGTTATGACAAGGTTTTGACGCAAGATGAAAAAGACTCAAATCAATTAAACAAAAGGCTAAATTGGACTCAAAAGGCCACTTTAGGAAAATGATTAGATTTTTAGTAGTTGTTGCTTTATTCCTGACACAGTGATTTATCTGACAGACTCTGGAAATAGGTTGTAAAAGCTGGGTCTCTGACAGTTCTGACAACTTTGTGGCAATTTTTCAAAATTTCTCAAATGACTTTCTCGAGGCTCGTACGATAGTGGGTAGGCTATGAAACAACAATTGACAAACTCATACGATAGTTGCAAAACTCGTATGACAGTTGATAGCAGGGTTTTTGATTGATTAGCAGCAAAACTCGTATGACAATATACCAGCTACCATACGACAATTTGGTGGTAATGAAATGACACTTTCCAAAAGTCGTACGACTTTCTGACTTTACAAGATGACTTTTGACTCCAGAAAGGTGTTTGACATCAGATTTTACAATTTTTAGGTTTTCAATTTTAGATTGTTCACAAAATTGTCTGTCCAGATTTGAAGATTGTACTGGATTGATTCATTCTTAGTAACTAGATAGATAAACAAGCATGCAAAACAACAAGCAAGTGATTTCAAGCACGTCTGAAAACAATGAACAGGGGACAAAGAAACCCTGTGCATGAACAACCAAGTGACTGAATGTGCTAATCCCTAGGAGTGCTAATAGTGTATGTTCCAAAAAGTTTTGCAAAAATGCACATATTCCTAGAAAATGAAAATTTTGGCCTCACTAGGGTTTGTAGTAATGGTCTGACTCTACAAATTTTGTGATCTCAAGAGGGAAAACTCCAATCCAGGTGTACTGGGGTTTTGACACAGTCCAAGAAATTAATCAATCAGGAGCTGCTAGGGAGATCTAATAGCCCAACAAGAGACCGCACCTGTGAAGATTTCTTCCACAAGGACATTTATATAGTGACTGCTGCTACCACGATGAAAATGGCTATTACCGCTTGAGGTTCCGTCAACGTGGTTGACCCAATTAAGGGAATGTACACTATGATTAACCCTCTCTAAAGGTGACTCACAAAAGATACCACATGGAGACTGGTTCCAGATTCAAGGATTTGAGTTTCTGATACTACCCAAAAAGGGAGTAGAGCATAGTCCTCTAGCCTTTTCACTTTTAACCCAAACAAAGTAGATAGATTAATCCGACATGCTAAGACCAAGATTATCTCACAAAGATCTATGATGTCAACCACTTATGATCTATCAAGCCCTCCGGAGAGAGAATGTATCAATCAGAAGCTGAAGATGCACAAATCTAGTAGAATGTGAGACGCTCTCAGTAACCTCCCTACCTACAAGGGTTCCTTCGTTGAGAAGAGGTTCGCTAGAAACCCACTCTCTCAAGAACCATGAATAGTGTTTGTAGGGCCTATTTACTATGTAACAAAGATGTTGAAAAGAAAATCTATGTTCATTTTTATAGCCCAAAATGAAATTTGTGATATGAAAGCAATAAAGGTCACACAAGCTTAACACGCGAGAGTTTGTTTTAGTCCAAATCAAAACATTATCAGCTGAGAAGATTACCTGAATTCCTCACAATGTTCTTAGTATATTTTTACCTATTTTTAGCAACTCTCACGCTTTTCCCAATCAAAATCAGCAGAAATCAATTAGAAATAGTAAATTTCAATTGTTAATGTTAGCTATCAGTCCATATCTGGAAAACAAATATGGAAAACTGGCTAAAAAAGTGAAACAACAATTGCAACTTGGCACTAAAACTCGTACGACAGTGGCTCACCTACCAGATGACAATCCAAAAAATCATACGACAATGGGTATAAGACCATACGACAACAGAGCTTTCAAATGACATTATGTTTCTGATGATATGATCCTTGATCAAATCAACTATCGTACGACATTGGGTACCACCTAATATGAGTTTTTGACAAAACTCATACAAAAATTGTATGGACATAAATTAAAAATCGCATCTTGGAACAGAAAATGACAAGAAGATAATAGAAATTGATAGAAATTGAATGGAAACCCATTTCAGGGCCCCATGGTGGGTGCCAAAAATGTGTGTGTGAATTTTGTACCTAGCTATAGACACAACACTTCAGTAAAACATTAGAGGTTAGTTAAAATCAAAATCGTGCAATGAAATGGAAACTAATCTAACCAGGTGATTTACTGCCTTCTAGTAGGTGCGAGTATGATATTCTCATATTAGACTGAGATCAGTGACCTTGACGACACCTAAACGAAGGATTTGAATGTAGAATCTAGATATGAGATGAATGTAAATTAATCTATATTTTTGGATTTTCTATGCAATAAGATGAAATAAATTGATACGAATCTATTCTATATGAGAAACTGATATAACATGCAATTAATCTAACAATGATATGCTATATGATATGAATGCTTAAAAACAATGAAAATCTCACAACAGCTTGGATTTGCAAAGATGTATTCTTTAATCACTAATTCGCCAGCGTGAGGATGCAATTTGTGGATGGATCCAAAATGAAAAGCTAAGGCCTTAATTTATAGAAATCCAAGACTTTGGAGGTGCATGGAAAAAGCCATAAATTAGTCTTGATAAACTCAGGTTGATTTTCGAGTTATCAAAAATTTAGAGATAGATTAACTCACAAAATCATGCAAATCAGCTTTTTGATTTAAATAAGAAGTTGAGATCAGCTTTCAACTCAAAAGAGAGTTGAGTTTAAAACAACTTGAATTAATTTTCTGATTTAAAGTTCAACTATTTTTTGGATGTGCATAATTAATTATGAATTAATTTAATAAATAAAGTGATTTATCCTCAACTTAACTGATTTTAAAAATAAAACAATTGATTTATGGGTTAATCAATTATTAAATCAAACTTTTATTCAAAAACTATATTGTTAAATTTGACAATTGACTTTAATTAATTAAATAAGAATTTAATCAATTAGTCATAGGATATTTGATTTATTATCAAAATGAAATAATACAATTTAGGAATAAATATAATTAAATCAAATTAAATAATTAAAGTGGCAGTATTAAATCTAATTAATTAAATATTTAGAATATTCAATTAATCAAACTTTAGGATAAATAGGATTTATCACCAAATAATCATTAAATCAAAGATAATTAGGATAAATAGGAATAAGGAATATTCCCGGATGCAGAATTTAGGATAATCAATTAAGATTCGATAATGTGCAGATGTGCCTTAGGTTGGGACTTTGATGTCAATTTTGTTCGATATGTCAATATAGGAGATTAATGAACCTATAGCCCATTTTTGGGGTATTACAATATAAAGGTGGTTTGTGACTATTTATACAAAGAATGAGTTGACGAGATTCAATTATCAATCTCTAGTAACAAGTTAGTTTGTTAACAGGTGTTTGTTTTTTCAATTTGGGGCTTCTTTTGAGTATTGTTAATATTGTATTTTATTTCAAAAATGTTTGTCTAAAAGGGTTTCTATTTTATGTTAAAGATAATCTACAGTCCTATACTTTGTTAAAGGATAAAAGGTTAATTATGTAGCTATGGTTTTCATATTTAATAGGTCTTTAAAGTCTTAAAGTTGTTTTTTTATTAAAGCCCTAGTACAAGTTTCTTCTCTCTTAATCATGGTAGTAGTCTTTGTTAAGGGTGAAAAAATCTAGACATTATAGTGTGCTTTATAGTGGTTGGAACACACATTAAACAACACCCATGTCCTTCCTAATAGAGATAGGGTGATGAGTATTTGAGATGATTTTCTACATATGATTGAGATTGCTCAATCGTATAATTTATATGATGATGTTAGTATCAATGCTTCTTAAACTTCTCTTTCACATAGTGTTGCTGGTGATACAAAATGGAAAATTGTTAATAATGATATTTCTACTACAAAAATTAAGAGCATGTTCCCATTTTATTTGGGGAAAGAAAAAATTAGAAGTTACCTTACTACTAGGTGCACATATGTACTTGTGGTAGATTTTATGTATCCTAGATGGTTGGAAAATCATAATAGATGGCCCCAAAAGGATGAGTTGCCACTTTATTTATGCCAACAATTATTTGTAAAGTTCTGTTTACCCTATGATGTAAACTATATAGTTTTTCAAGCATATGCTAGGTAGGGAAGAGGCAGGTTTTTAGATAAGTTTAAAGATGAGTTGATGTATTGAAACCCACTAATAAGAGGGCACTATTTGCTCTAAACCTTTTGGTTCTTCCCAACATTTTGGAACTCTCACATGTAGAAGATAATGTAACCGATGACATGAGGAAAGATTTTTATTCTAGTATTGCTACTATTGCGACTTAGGTTGACCACAT